>VXBA01001826.1:3743243-3805578 GCA_013399895.1 Serilophus lunatus | reverse complement strand
AAAGCCCCCCGGGCCCTCCCCCCACAGCCTGAGTGGGCCCATGGGCCAGTGCCCGCTGCCAGCAGCAGGAATGCGGGCAGGGCAAGGATCCCCTCGCTGGCCTTTAGTCTCCTCAATGGCCAGGGCAATGCCATGGGCATGGGAAGCAAAGCCTGGAGCATTTGGAGGTTCAAAGCCTTAAACATCATTGTCTGCAGCTCCAAAACCTTCTCCCCACATCCTGGCTCCAGCAATTCCCAAGCTTTCATGGTCTTTCAGGCATCAAGTGGGATTTTGCATCCCTGTGTCCTGCTCCTGGCTCTTGCCCCAGCAGTCCCTGTGGCTGCAGCAGGAAGGGCAGCAGGAGGTTTCCCGCCTGCTTTGGGGCCATGGCTGCAGGGGGGTCATGTCAGGCCTCCCTCTCTGCTGGGGACAGCTTTGCTCTTGGGGACACGGCTCTGCCCCAGCCCAGGAACACCAGCAGTGCCCAGGGCCGGCACCTTCCTGAGTGGGACCCCGCTGTGCACAGGTCCCCCAACCCGGGGGGCTGTGCCAGCACCCCCAGACCCCTCCAGCCCCGGGAACCCGCAGCAAGTGGAAACCACAACTCTGCCAATGTTACGTGTGCCCAAAGGAAATGCAAAGAGTGACGGGACATGAAAAGGGATTGAAATTATAAGAATTTTTATGAAAGCAATAATCTTCTTTAAAAAGACAAAAATCTTCTTTATAGAAACAACAAGTTTCTTAAGAACAACAGCTATCTTCTTAATAAAACTAACAATCTATCTTATTAAAACTGCCTTCTTAAAAATCCAAAAATCTTCTTTATAAAAATAACCTTCTTAATATAAACAACTATCTTCTTTAAAACATCAATCTTCATAAAAATGATCTTCTTAATATAAAAATCCATCTTTAAAAAACTAGTCTTCTAAAAACAACCTTCATAATTTAAATAACTACATAAATATCTTCTTAATAAAAACAAATATCTTTAAAAAACAACAACCTTCTTTTAAAAACAGCTATCTTCTTAATTTAAATAACTATAGAAAAAACATATTTACACTGGAACTACATTTTCAACATATTTGGAGAGTAATCACATCCTTCTCTGTCCGTCAGCCCTGGAAGAAAAGCAAGGAGCACGGTCATTTCAGGCAGGAAGCCCCTGCTGGGTGCTCCCTGTGCCCCCAGCCTGGGACACTCTGGGCACAGCGGGACTGTGGCACCAGGACTGAGCCTGGCTGGGGATGGGACCTTGGCCCAGGCACTGGAACGTGGCTTGTGTGGCCCAAAGCAGGGCAGGGCAGGGCAGGGTGGGGGTTGTGCCCCAAAATCCAGGGAATGGGGCAGGTGACCCACTGTCCCTGGGCCAGGGCATGGATGGGCAGTACATGCCTGTCCTGCCCCTGCAGGGTCTGTCCTTATCCCAGCATCATATCTTCCACTTCCTCGCCTTCTTCCTCCACCTCCATAGCCTCGATCTCCTCCACCACATCCACCTCCATTTCCTCCTCCTCATTCCCTTCTGTATCCACCTCCATCAGGTCTCCCCGGGGCCTTCTCCTCTCCAGGCTCAGCAGCCCCAACTCGCCCAGCCTTCCCTCAGAGCACAGGGGGCTCCAGCCCTGGCAGCATGTCCGTGGCCTCCTCTGCACTCACTGCAGCAGCTCCCTGTCCTTCCTGTGCTCAGGACCCCAGGGCTGGAGACAGGGATGAGCCATAGAGAGGTTGCAGCTTGTGGGGAACAGTGGCCATTGTTGTGTTATCCCTCGAGAGAGCAACCAAACGCGCTCTTGTGCTGAGGGATAAACTCCGAGGAATGAGGACTGTGCTGGGGAGAGTCCTGCTGCCATTGGTGGCTCTTTGTGGAGTCTGCAGGGATCCATCAGGAGCAGATCCCCCCATTCCCCTTGGCCATTGGGATTTCCCATCCCAGAGTGGCTCCATGGAGCACCTGGGCTGGGCTGTGGGTCCACCCCCCAGCTCAGCTTGGAGCTCCCCGTGCTCCCACAAGCCCAGGCTCCAAAGCAATCCCTGGGAATGGGGACATGGGACATATTGGGATATGCTCTGGGTGCTGCATGGGAGAAACCGCGGTGTTCTCAAGATGCTCAATAAAAAGCAACTTTTACTTGCAAATTTTAGAGTGTCCAGATACACTAAGGCAGGTGGCACGGCTTTGTATTTTTGGTCATGCTTACAATGTATTTTGAAGAGAAAAAGGTAGGAGAGGAAAGAGACAAAGAGAAAAAGGAGAGAAAGGTATATAGTCCCCACACTTGGATGCAGCTGCTTTATCTCACACTACACGGCACACACCTTCCTTCTTTTATCTCTCCCAGTCCCCTGGGGCCTTCCCCAGATGGGCCTGTGCCAATCGTGGCACTCAAATCTCATGCCAGTGCTTTACACAGTGCCAGAATATTCCTGGTTCCATTGATTCCATGTGCATAAACACCCTCCTTCCAGTTTACTGATTCTTAATGATTCTTAATGAATCTTTGGGGGGTTTGTGTGCAATAGTTGAGGGATTTGGTTCCAGGGAAGGTATGTTCCAACCCTTGTTCCTCTCAAAGACAGTGGTAGTGTCAGCCAGACATTTGCATCCGTGGTTTGGAAAAATGAAGATTTCTTGGAGACCTGAGACTTTTACCTTCCCTTTCTGGAAAGCTGCTTAAAGGCAGCAAATTTTAACCGAGAAAAAGTTGCCAAATTCAAAGAGAAGATGAGTGTTGTGGGATTATGAGAGGCCATGCTTATTTGTTTTCTTAAAGGCATTAAACACCTATTCTAAACAAGGAAAACAAGGAGCAGGTAGTGAATTTGCATCCAAAAGTACTCCAGTCTTGGTTGTAGATGACACTCATCTGCTTCAGTTTTCCCCAGCTACAAACCTCAGGAGACAACAGGGCAGGGGAGGAGCACGATCAAACAGCAATCACTGCTGTTGGAGTGGAATAAGAAGAAAAAGCTTGGAACCTCCCACAATTTTTTTGTTCCCTCTCACTGCTGTGGACACCTGACACAAGGTGGTTTTCATACAATACCCTGAGTTGGAAGGAACCCACCGGGATCCGGGAGTCCATCTCTCAGGACACCACAAGAGTCCCACCACAGACCTTGCAATACAAACCTTCCCTCCCCCCACGAAAGAAACTGCAGCTTCCAGATCTCTTGGGTCTTTTTGCTCCTGATGATTGGATTCTTCTCCTGCAGTCTGGATTTAAGGAAAAGTATCTTTCTCTACATACCTTAGTTAGTCTATAACAGCAATAAGTGAAATTGTTCCCCAGTGGCTTTGCTGTTCTGAACTTCCCTCCTTGCATATTCCAATTAAATGGAGCACCAGCAACGCACTCATCTTGGAGCAAAGCCTGAAGCTGCTCTTTCTAGCACACAATCTTACGAAAACTTTAACACTTCCAGCATTGAAGCAAACCACTTCTCATTTTTATCTTCTATTTTCCCAACCTCCCACTATTTTTGCTGATGCCTGGAACCAACACACTGAATTTCTGTAAAGTATTTCTTTTTAGGGAGGAAAAAAATAATCACCATTGATCCTATGTGTTATTAAAGAAAAGAATTAATACGGGGTTTAGAGGAAATGGTCAAATTTACTAAAAAAGCTAATTGTGAAACACAAACCTGACTTCTGCTTAACAATAAAACCCTCTCCATCGGGGAACATTCTGTTTCTAAGGTGTAATTATTAAAGTGACTTTGGCAATGGAATGAATGACTGGCAATGTGATGGCTGGAGCTGTGTCAGGGGAGGTTTAGGTTGGATCTCAGGAAATAGCTTTTCACTCAGAGGGTGAACAGGCTCCCCGGGGCAGTGGGCGCAGCACCAAGGCTGACAGAGTTCAAAGAGCATTTGGACAACACTCTCAAGGACAGAGTGGGATACTTGGGGTGTCTGTGCAGGGCCAGGGCTTGGACTCACTGATCTTCCCTTCTCTCCTCTCCTAAGGTGAGATTTGGGAGTCATTCCGTACTTTTGAACCATTTCGTTGCCCTTAGGTCACAGTGTCCAAGGAAGCTGTCGGGAAGCTCCTGTTTGCCTGTGGGCAGGGGCAGATATGCAGGAGGAGGCAAAATCTGCCAGCGATGCCACCTTGGTGTCTGGGATGAGTGGGAACTGCCAGAGCCTGACCCCCTGTCCTGCTGCTGCCCCTCAGGGCATTTGAGCTGTGCCACAAAGGTGGTTGGTGATGCAAGCCAGAGAAAGCATGACTGGGTGGGGTGAACGGGGCCCGGGGGAACAGACGCCACTCCTTTGGGCACCTTTTCGTTTACAGAACTGCTTGGCCTGGTCTCAGGTGTGTTGCTGCACCTGCAGCATAATGAACATTAAACACAAATCCTTCTGCTTCCACAGGAACTGCCTGTACAGGTCTCCTAGTGGGACTTCTGTCTCTGTGTGGACTGTTCACTGTAGGACAGTCACTGAACATCAGCGGCTGCTCAGGCAACAACGACCTCCATTTCCAGGCAGGACCGGCAGCCGGGGGCGGTGCTAACATCTATTGCAAACTTTGCAAAATAAATCAGGCTGAACTTCGGTGCCAGTACGAGGAAATCCTCACTTTTAAGTGTTTCACAGATAAAAGGAGGGGTGAAAAGCTCACCCCAGTTTATGACTGGGGCCATGAGGTGTGAGAAGAGGAAGGGCTGCGTGTGTGACCCCCAGGCGAGGCCGCCATGAGGCTGTGCCTCCTGGTGTGCCGCGGGCATTGGCTGTGCCCGGGGCCACAGCCCTGCCCAAACCTGGCAAAGAGTCCGTGGGCTGGCAGAGCCGGCCCGGCCGAGTCCAAGGTCCAGGCTCAGAGAGCGGCTCCCGCGTGGGGCCCCAGCTCTGCCTGGCACCTCAGCAGCCATCCCCTGCCCCGGGCCTGAGGGAGCTCCCTGTGCCCCAGGGAGACACAGAGCCCTGAGGAAGAGCTTGGAGCCCTCAGGGAACCCTCCCAGGACAGCAGGGCAGGGAGTGCTGCCTGTTCAGTGCCCACAGCGGCTCCGTGGCCAGGCCTGGCTCTGAGATCAGAGATGCGGCTCTCAGAGGCACAGAACACACACTGGCCCAGGATGGAAGGGACCACGGTGGGGGCAGCTGGTCCCACCTCCCCGCTCCACAGCCCGTGGCACAGCATTGTGTCCGGATAGTTCTGGGATAACTCCACCGAGGGAGACTCCACACCCTCTCTGGTCTCTGTTCCAGTGCTCGGTCACTGCACAGGGTACAAATTCTTCCTCATGTTCAAGTGGAGCTTCCTGGGCACCAGTTCCTGCTCACTCCTCTTGTCCCATTGCTGGGCCCCCCCGATCAGAGCCTGGCCATGCTCTGCCCCCTCCCTGCACATGTTGGTACCCAGGGGCCTGACCCTGCCGGGCCATGGGGCTGCGGCGGCACCGGGGGCAGCTCGAGGGGCCGGGGCCGGCACGGGCCGGGGCCGGCACAGCCCGGGTAAGGCCCAGAGGGAGCGCGGCCCGCTCCCATCCGCCCTTGTGCGCCCCGGCCCCGCCTCACGCTGCGGCGCCGCCTCTACTTAACCCCCGGCCGGGGCCGCCGCCGCCTTCTCCTGCTCCCGCCCCGCCGGGCCCGCGCCTGCACCATGTCGGACCGGCTGCCCTATAAAGTGGGTGAGTGCTGGGGCTCGGCCGCTCCCCGGCCCGGGGCCTGCGGGGCGATGGCGGGTGCCGGCGGGGAGCGCGGCCTGAGCCCGCCCCGCCCCGCGCTGCGGGACCTGCTGCGGGCACCGCGCGGCTGCGGGGCCGGCCCGGGGGGTCCCTCACGGTCCCGCCACCCCCCCACCCCCGGAGCCCTCGGCGGGAGCGGGCTTTGCTCCGAGTGTGAGAGCGCTTCCCAGCCCGGGGCGGCGATTCACGTGGCCCTGCGGGGTTTGGCGGGTGTTTTTCGTGGAGCTGAAGCTCACAAAGAGCCCCGGGTTTTAAAAAGAGTTGGGTGTCCCTCGGAGGCTGGATCCAAAGGGAAGGACGCTGGTCAGTAAGGCTTGGGCTGATAATTTGCCCCGGAGGCTCTGAACCGAAAATACTGCAGGGTTTTTTTGCAGCAGCCGCGCTGAAGCTGCCGAGCCTTAAAGGGGTAAGATTCAGCCTCCTCTGGCCGGCTCTGTTTCCGTGGCCGTTCGATTGCCTGTTTTCGGGCAGTTTCCAGGGCAGGTTGTGGCCAGGCTGTGTTGCTGTCAGCTCTGGCCCTGCAGTCACTTCAGTGGCCCCGGGCTTCCTCCTGCAGCCCGATGCAGTGTCTGTGTTAAACCCGACAGTCCGAGCCCTGCTGCTCCCCTGGGCTTTAAGCGCCCCGTGTTCATGAGGTAGGCGAAAGAAAAGCATCCGAGCGTGGTCTAAATAAAATTTTAAGCTTCTGAAATCTCTGGAAGCGCTAACTAAAGAAAAGGGACACTTGGCTGATGCGCCTGGACATTGCCAGTTTGCCCTTGTGTTTTTAAGGCTGGGGTCACACATGGTGAGTGCAGTAACCTCTTCTGTTTTCTCTTTGCTAAACTTTTCTACTATAGATCATTTTTACAAAGGTAGAAGTAAACTGGTAACTAAGATAGTTATAGTGCCTTAAAATAATTTCTGGGGCTCCAAGAGGGGTGGGATCTACAGCTTTGCTCTGAAGAGGGGGAAGCTGTGCTGGGCCCAGCTCCTGGTGCACTCTCAGGGAGCATTCTGTGCGTGGGAGGCCATTGCCATGCAAGCAGCCTCTTCACACGTGCCAGGTCAATGCTTTGGAAGTCAGCCCCTGTAGGAAGTGTGGGTTACACTAGTGGTGTCTGGAAGGAGCCTTAAACAGGCTGTGGGTTATTGAATTAATGGGCTTCAGCATCTCTGTGCACTAGGTCAGTTGATTAACGTGCTCATGCAGTGTGCTTTTTTTTCCCAAGGGGGCTCTTAGCTTTGGTCTAAACTACTTTGAAAGCCTTTTAAAAAGGTGGGAGTATCTGGACTAGGGTCTGGCTCTCCCCCAGCTGTTGCTGGGTGTTCAGCTGTTGCAGCCAACGCCTCCCCACAAGTGTGTGAACACAGCCCAAGGTCTTTCAGCTCTGACGCGTGTCCTGCTTCTCTCGCAGCTGACATCAGCCTGGCAGACTGGGGTCGCAAGGCCATTGAGATTGCAGAGAATGAGATGCCCGGGCTGATGAAGATGAGGGAGATGTACTCTGCCTCCAGGCCCCTGAGGGGCGCCCGCATCGCCGGCTGCCTCCACATGACAGTGCAGACAGCAGTGCTCATCGAGACCCTCATCGTGCTGGGGGCTGAGGTAAAGTTGTGAGCTGCTGCTTCAGCTCCTGGGCAAAGCCCTGCTGGGGGCACTGCTCCTGCTTGTGGAACTCCTCTGGGAATCCTGCCTGTGCTTTTTGGAAGAGGCTGCAATCTCCAGGTGGATGAGTTATGTCTTCTCTCTTTAAGCAGAAAGCTTGTTATGTGTAGTGTGAGCACTTCTGGAGCAGCTGTACGTTGGAGTGCCTGTTTTGGGCTGGGTCAGTAGCTGCAGCAGCTCCACCAGCTGTGTGTGCAGTGCCCAAAGCTGCTCCCACACAGCAGTGCTGTGCTCAGACATGCAGTGCTGCTGCTGGAAAGGCTGCAGCTCTAGGGACTGCTGCCAGCACAGATTAGCCTGTGTTAAGACCCACACAGTGCCCTGGCAAAGTCAGCAAAACCTAGTGAAGCTTTCAGAGCTCATGTTGGCTCTTGAGCTGTGCAGGAAATGAACAGGGATGCAGTGTGGCTCAAGGATTGAGGGCTGGGCTCTCTGACTGTGTTGTGCGACTGTGCACCAGTTACTCTGGTCCATATTAAAGACTGAGATACTTACAAGCCATTTGCAGACATGTGTCCCATGCCTGACTTGGTGAATGAATTCCAGACATGAAGACTGAGTGTTCCCTGCACAGGGCATGAGGAGAGCACTGCTGTTGTGCTGAGCAGGGAGCTGACTGGAACTGATGGGTTGTTAAGTTTGGATGTGATCTGAAATTCCTTCTTCCTGAAGTTTAGCTGCCTCAAGGTGCCCTGTGTGGGTCCCTCCCTGGGAACAGTTAAGAACTGAGCAATGCCATGCTGGTTGAAAGGCACTGGGAGAAAGAGGACACTTCCCCTGTAGCAGCTGAGGCATGTCCTCAAAAACAGGAGGAGGTGGTTGGTGTGGCCACTGTGCCAGGTCAGCCTGGGCAAGGTACCAGCTGCTGTGCATGTGTTCTCAGCCTGTTCAGAGCTGTTGTGTGCTTGCAAACCATGCAGTGCTGAAGGAGAGCTTTGGGGAGGTACAGGCCTGGCTTTGTTCCAGCCGCTCTGTGTATGAAACTCTTGTCCCTCCACAGGGTTCAGAAGAAAGCAGTAGCCACTGAAATTTGGGAACCTTCTTGCTGCTCTTGTTGGTTGCTCTATCCCAGCTTGGCTGGCCTAGGCAGCAGCTGTGTGCCTAGATAAACATTAAAGCCAAGCTGCTTTAATCTGAGCACAACCCCAAACCAATGTCATAGGGGATTCATCGAGGTCTTCAGGGAGGTGCCTGCAGAGGCTTGGTTCCTGTAATTGTATTATGGTTGTGCCTTTAAGGTGGTGCTGCAGTGTCAGCTCCTTGTTCTGATGCCTCTCTATTAGTTTAGGCTTTGACTGGAGTTAGGATTCAGCCTTGGTCCATCTGTTGTGCCAGAACTTTGGTGCCAGGGTGGGAGGAATGAGACTGATGAAATCGTGCCCTCTGTAATGAGGATGTGACTCATTACACAACCTTGACATCCCTTTTTTTGGCTGGTTTAATTAACATGGAATAAATAATCTGTGCCTCAGAATATAAGTTCTGAATTTGTGATAAAAATGCATCCTTTTCATACCCAGTGGCTCTGAGCCCATCAGTTATTCAAGGATCTGTGTCACTGTCACAAAGTGATGTCTCAGATCTGGGGGGGCAGAGTTGAAGTGTGCCTGCATCAAGCATGGAGTGTAACAATATATGGGTATGCTGTATACCTTGAATGTCGTGACACCTCCTGGTGTCACCTGAGCTGATGTGGGGGGAGCTTACAAAAACCCAGGAGAGGAGATGCAGTGCTTAAGGTTGTGGATTCAGCCTCCTTGTGCTCCCTCCAGGGTGATTCCACTGGCAAGTGTTGGCTGTGTAGGCTCAGATGGGGTGGGTCCTACTGCAGCCCTTACCCTGAAATGTCACTTCTTGATGAAGTGGTGTGCGTATCTGGAAACAGGCTGGAGGGTTGTGCCTTGTTTCCTCAATCCTCCAGGCCTGTAACCAGTGAGCTCACAAATCCCTGCCAGTCAGCCCTGTGGGCAGCAGAGTGGGGCGTGTGCGTGGCTCTGGGATGTGGTGGTTGCAGCTGCAGCAGGTGTGCAGATCCTTTTCAGTGCAACTCAGCAACACTCTGTTGCTTTTCCAGGTGCCTGAGCCTAGTTATGAAATCTGTGGAATACACTTAGCTCAGCTGGAAAAGCTTCCATGGCTGAAGCACAGAGTAGGAGGTGGGTGAGCATAACCTTGGAGAATGCCTGTTGATTGGAGTGTTCCAGGTCATTTCTGACCCTCGAGTGCCAGCAGGGGTTGCTGCATGTCCTTACTCCTCAGTGGACACTTGCTGTGGGGCTGTTCTGAAAATTTGACCTTTTTTCACCAAAACTTCCCAAAGCCACCCTGCTGTGCACTCCTGAAGCTGAAGTGTGCTCTGGCTGTCTGGGAGGTGGCTGAATATATGGCACAGCTAAAACTCCTTTACATTCTCTCCCAAAGTGGCATTATTTTCCCTGGCTTAGACAGACACTTTGTTTTCACCTTAACAGAGCTACTGAGAAAGGCAGGAACCTGCACTAATTTCTTTCTGTTCTTGCACCCTTTGTAACTCCTGTGTCTGATATCTCAGAACTTTGTTCAGCAAACAAAACTTGGGCTGTTTTCCAGGTACAATGGTCAAGCTGCAACATTTTCTCCACGCAGGACCACGCTGCAGCTGCTATTGCAAAAGCTGGTGTCCCTGGTAAGTTTTCCATGTTCTAGTTTGCCTCTGAGTTGGGCTGTACTGCCTGTTCTTGGTCAGTCAAACTGTGTACACATCAAGCTCTTCCAAACAAGCTTCAGGATAGAAACAGCCCATCAGGACCAGTGGTGGTTACAAGCCAGGCCATTTGGTTCAGGCTGTATTGCATCAGCCTCTGCCCATCACTCCTGCCAGAGGCTGTGCAGGTGCCTGGCTGTGTGTTACCAGCCCTCAGCCTGCTCATTGAGGTGATGGAATGAGCTGGTGATTAGATGGATTGGTGTGTAGGTTTGTGGAGTTGGTGTTTGCTGCTTTCCAGCAAACTGGGTGCTAAATAGGGCCTGGGGAAGGAAAATGAGCTGCCTTGTGCCCTGTTACAGTGACAGTGTCAATACCCAGGGTATTTTTAGGCCAGAGCTGGCCCAGCTGTGATCCTGCCTGATATCCCTGATGTGGTGTATCAGGAGGCTGCTGCCTTGTCACTGTCACTTCCCAATAGAGCAGTTCCTCAGGGAGCAGCAGAAGTACATTAAGCTGTCTGCTGTATTGCTCAGCTTGAGGACATGAAATCCTCATGGCTGTGTGCTGGAAACTGCCTTCCCTGAGCCCAGGGGTCGGCAGAGGCTAAATCTGATTTCTGGCAGCCTGGTTCTTTGTTTTGGGAAGTGCCTCTGTTATAATTAAATATTGCCACGAATCTTTCCCAGCTGTTGTGCAGTTGAAGGCAACAGAGAGTGGTCCCTTCATCAGCTGCTTTGGCACTGTCAGCTTCAGGGATTCCAGAGAGCCAGGTGGAGATGAGACTCCTCAGCTTGGATTTTAGTGCTGTGCTAGAGACTAGAATTTAAACTCAAAATTTGCTGCAGAATTTATATTCTGCTGCTTAGCTCATGCTGTAGGCTGGGTCCCTTTTTTCTGCTGAGCTAGAAAATGCTGTAGTTGTGTTTTCATTTGTCTGTATCAATATGTCCAGTGGCTATTTGTAATTCCTGGTAATGTTGGGTGTATTAGAGGAGCCAGTGGGGTGTTGTGGATGTGAAACTGCTTTAGTTTGCTTTGCCTTCTCCCTCTTCATGTGAAACAAGGATAAAGAGAGCAGTAATGGCTCCAAATTTTTACCATATTTGTGGCCTGGAACAGAAGGCAAAATAATTCCACTTTTGCTCATTCTGAGATCTTTTTTTTTTTTTCAGGACAAGTGTCTTTTCTGGCCTGCAGGCACAGATAATCATCTGTCTGTTGGCTGCTACTGAGAGCTGCTGATTAAATCTTTCTTTGGCTGTTTCACTACGTGCTGAGTAAGAAACTGTGTGATGGTGTGTGTTTGTTCCCATGCAGTGTTTGCCTGGAAGGGGGAGACCGATGAGGAATATCTGTGGTGCATTGAGCAGACCCTGTACTTCAAGGATGGGCAGCCCCTCAACATGATCCTGGATGATGGTGGAGATCTGACCAACCTGGTTCATACCAAATACCCACAGCTCTTGAAAGGTGATTGTGATTTGTTTTGTCAGGCACAGTTCTGCCTGGTAGGTTGTTTGGGGTGTGTTTCTGTGGGTATTCCCTGCTGGTGTAAAAGGAGTGAGGGAAAAGGGTCAGACCTGTGAAAATTGCAGTCCTAGACCAGAATGTCTTACCTGCAGGAGCTGTTTCCATCTCTGCTCTGTAGTACATGAGCTACAGTGACCTGTCCTGTCCATCCTGCACAGTGCCCATTACCTGAGGATGACCAGTGTCTGTTGTCGTGCCAAAAGCTTCCTGGAAAAGGGCTGCATTCTGCAATTGCTCAATGTCTGTTTGTATTTAATCTCTTTAAAGTTGGGGCATTTCTTCTCCATCCTCTTAGTGCACCTGTGGATGAAGTCAAGACAACCTGTAGCCTTTCTTGGAAAGGGAACAATTATCTTCCTTGAATACTGTAAGGCATTAACTCATCCAGTTTGTCAGTGAAGATGCTGGTGGGGTCAGGGCTGGGACTCTTGCTTTGACTTGCCTTCAGTGCAAGGTAGTAAAACTGAGAGGAGATCAGAGTGGTGTTGCTAGCATGTGTTTATATAAAGGATTTATGTGAAGGGAATTTGGCATGACCGGGCTGCTCTGTGCCTGGCAAGCGTGACAGTCTCCTTAGCCCTGCCAATGTCCATCATCTGTGCTGCAGCAAGCCATGAGTGCCCAGTGTTGCCAAATGTGCTGGTGATCTTGGTCTGGAGAGGCTGGTGTAGGAGCCCCCTGGATCAGCTCTCCTTTGACTCTTGCTCCGCTTTAGGAGGAAGATATGGGGAAAACATCTGAAGGTGGCAGGCTGTGGATAAGGCTGTGTGAGAGGAGTCTGGGGCTCTGTGTCCCTTCCATGTGCTCTTGGGGATGGGGGCACCAGGAAGAGGCCTTACTTTCTCCTTCATCCTCAGCCTGATGTCACTGGTAATCCAACAGCCAACATCTGTTATTTCAACTGTAATGAGGTTTTCATGGTTTTCTGCTCAGCCATGTTGGGGTCCTCTCTCTTCCATGGAAGGCCTTGTCCTTCCTGGGTTGCCCCGGCTGATTGATGTCCATGACCTCTTGCTTTTCTGATGTTCCATGCTGGGGGAATACCACAGTTGATCCTGCCCTCTGTCTTCCTGGCATTGTCAGAGGGCAGAAAAAGCATTTTCCATGCCCATACCCTGTTTTGCAGGGTTGTTTGCCTGCCATACATGTGTAGCACCTCAGTTGATGTCCCTGTTCCCAGGGGTCCTTGAGCTGAGCTCCTTTCACACTTAAGAGTGGCCTTTGTAGAGGGTGACAAAGCTTTACCTGTTTTACCTACCAAATGTTGTTCCTTGGAAACAGCAAAACTTGCAGAATGGGACTGAGTAGTGTTGATCTCACTTACCTGAGCTCTGCTCAGCCCTTTGGTGCCTAAAGGAGACTGGGGAGCATCCAGGTCTTTTTGCATCGTGAAGGTAATAGAGGCTACTTATCCTGAGGGCTTGTGTGAGTATTTGCCCTCTGTGGGAAGAGGTGGGACCAGAGTAACATGAGCAGAGCATGCACAGTGTGTGTGAAGTGTGTGAGCACAGGAGATATTTTGGGAGGAGGCAGCTCAAAGTGCTGTTTCCCATTTAAAGGCTGGAAAAGTTTTCTGGGCTAATTTCAGAGGGAATTGTCTTGCATGCTTCAGTTGCTTCTAATTGAAATAGTAGAGTCCTAGTGTGCAAATCAGAGTTAAAAGTAGGACTCCTTCAACAAGATGTGTTAAATATCTTGTGTGGAACTGGTCAGCAAGCTCCTCAGTCATGCCTGCTGTTGGAAGGCAGAATGGCCTTTGGAAAAGCACTGTCTTATTCCATTAACTAAATGCCCTTAATGCCAAGATAAATAGAGGTAGGAGAGAAGAAAACTAGAACTGAACGAAGGAAAAAGTCATCTGAGCTTGTACAGTGGAGATCTCTGGCATCTGTGCAGAAGACTGGACCATTTGTGATCCATTGATTCAGGCTTTGCTCATTGCTCAGGTAAGAGATCCAGGGGGACAAGGCAGTGTTTAGCAAGGCTTTTTCAATTTAATTCCAACTTTTCCTTGCTGCAGGCCCTTCTCTGTTCTCCCGTCATTTAAATCACTCAGGTATTGAATATGAGGAGTGTAAGCAGCACTTGGAGCAGCTGCTGAGTGGTTTAGACCTGGTATAAATGTCACCTGGGGCAGTGCTCAGGTGTCCTTGGGGGAAGGAAGCTGCTGGCACACAAGAGATTTGCTTAGTGCCATTTAAAGATTATGTGCTAAGCTCAGAAATGTCATCTGGAGACCTTCTGAAAGATGGGGAGTGTCTCCTAATTCTTCAGACCTGAAGAGAGAGGGGCTGGTTTGGTTTCCTGCTGTGACCTCTCACAGGTTTCCTTCACAAGGGGATGAATGTACTTGATCCAGACACTTTTACTGAAAAATCTATTCTTTTGGGAGACTTAGTACAGCTGCTGCATTTCACTGTGCATGAGGCAAAGTTCTTTAAACTGTCCTGCCCCCTCCATGGAAGCCCTAAATATGCCAAAACCTGAATGCATTCCCTCTGCAGGGAACTATCAGGGCAGTGGGATTATCGAGGGCTCTGTGTGAGCTCTGTGGTGAGACAGACCTTTGTGAGCATCAGGGGGCCTCATCAGGGCATCACACATTGCTCTGGGTTGGGAGGGACCTTCTAAAGCCATCTAGTCCAACCCCTCTGCAATGGGCAGAGACATCTTCAACTCAGGTTGCTCAGAGCCCCTTCAGGGGATGGGGCATCTGCCACCTCTGTGGGCAACCTGTGCCAGTGCCTCACCACTCATATTGTAGGGAAAGAATCTGCCTTAGATCTAGTCTGAATCAACCCTCATTCAGTTTAAAACCATTGTCCTGTTGCAACAGGCCCTGCTAAACTGTCTGTCCCCATCTTATGAGCTCACTTCAAGTACTCAAAGCCTGTGGAGATCTCCCTGGAGCCTTCTCTTCTCCAGGCTGATCAAGCTCTTCCCTTCTAGTGTTGTTGGTCTCCTTTCCTTTGTGCTCCTGCCTGGTGGCCTGGGGAGTGATGTGGTGGTCTCATGGCTCAGTCTCAGGCTCCATTGAGGCATCTGTCCAAAATCTGGCATGAAAACCACATTGAATTGCACTCAGAGGCCTGGACCAAAGGTGGTTTGAGTTGCTCACATGGGCTTGCACCAGCTCACAGCTGGATTTTTTTTAAGCAGTGGGGAGGTGGGTTTGGACCAGACTCTTCACTTGTGTGAAGCTGCCCTGGGGGGGATGTTGTGGCTCAGGGCAGTGAAGGCACTGCTGTGCTGGATGATGTCCCTGCTGGGAGGGCACTGGGGCCTCTGGGAGAAACTTTGTATTCCCCTTCCCTCCCTTTTGCCCTGCTGCCCCTTGCTGAGGGTGGCCTGGGCTCCTGGCAGCTGTTGTCATCCATGGCTGTCCCAGCCAGCAGATGAATCCCAGAGGGTTGGGGCAAAGCCTCTCCTGCCTTCCCCTGCAGGCAGGCTCCTGTAGCCTGCTAAGGAGCCATGCCTGGGGGGCACAGCACCCCGGGGTACAGAGGCTCAGAAACACATCCTCTGGCCTTCCTGCAAGCCTGTGCTGTTCCTGCAGGGTCCTCCAGGAGCCTCCCTGAGCCTGCAGAGCCCATGGCTGGCTCAGCTGTCTTGTTGGTCCTCTGTGGGTAAAACCAGCTGCTCAGCTGGGGGAGCTTGATCTTGTTTGGGTTGGAAAAGACCTTTGGCCGTCAAGTCCAGCTGTTCCCCCAAGCCCAGCACTAACCCCTGTCCCCAGGTGCCACATGTGCATGTGGTCCTGCTGCTTTTTTGGGCTGTGCTGATGCTCCCAACAGTGCTGACCTGGTGCTGTTCAGAGAGGTCATTGTCCATCACTTATCCTGCCCTATAACTTCTCCTGGGTGTTAGTGGGAGGGGGTTATGGCACTGAGACACTTCTCAATGCCCAGAATGAACAAACTACATGAATAATTTTGGGGGATTTTGCTGGGGGATTGTTGGTTCCCACTTGCTCATTCCTGAAGTAATAGTTGTGATCTCAGGCAAGTCCTTTGGCTTCCCTGCTGTTGTTATTTGTTAAATAAAAATACTAGGAGAGCTGTGGGTATTGTGGATGAACAAAAAAGTCTGTAGGAACTGGGAGTGATTATGTTGTACAGAGAGGGAGAGGAGTTAATAAAAATGACCAGAAAAGGAGCAATATTTATGTGTCCATGTGCACTCACATGAGAGCCTGGGCTGCCACCTGCTTCACCAATAAAAGAGCATGAACAGAGCAATTCATGAATGTTGTTTATTAGAGGTTTTCTATCAAAATGGTTGTAAAACTGTTTTGTATGTGAACATCCTTTCAATCTTAAGGCAGTGTGAGAGGTTGCTGGTCTGGAGGAGCAGTTATCTCCTGTGCATAGATTGTTGGTATGTGTAGAACTTCTTACTCATAGTTTTCATAGTTTCTCTTTCCTTGAGAGTCTCAGTTAGCTCCAGATTAGTTATGGGGTGTTGGCTGTTTGAGAGCTGAATGTGATTACAACAGGAGGATTGGGAATCTGATTTTTTTTTTTTCCAGCTGATCCAAGTGCTTTAGATTTGAGTGGTTGTCTGGGTATCATGTCCTTTCAAGCCACCTTGCAAGAGTGGACTGGGCTGTAGAGACATCACTGACATGAACATCTTGTCCTTTTTGCAGAGGATCATTTTGTGAGAAAATAGGTTGGAGTGGGGAATCTTCTTGATTAGCTGGTCAAGAGCTGGTCCCTTTCTCTTTTCCAAAGAATACTTTTTCCTTCTGTTTTAATGCCCTGTGGGGAAAGAAACTGGTTTGAAGTTCCAGAGTACTGTTTGTGGATCAAAATGAGGGTTTTCATCTCTTCCCTGCTTCTTGCCAAGGGTTTGTGTCACTTCAGCTTCTAGAGGATGCTCACAGCACCTGGATGTGCTGGTTTGCAGCAGCATTAACTCCAACTAAGGTGAATCCTTTTCCTCTCCCCACAGGAATCAAAGGTATTTCAGAGGAGACAACCACTGGAGTTCACAACCTGTACAAGATGAAGGCCAATGGGACCCTGAAAGTGCCAGCAATCAATGTTAATGACTCTGTCACCAAGGTAGAGCCTTTCTGCCACATCCTGCTCTCTGACCAGCTTGGAGTTGGGGTGTTGCCATTCCCATGCAAGTCTCCCTTCTCTTGCTGAGCTTTTCCTGACCTGGTTCTGAACAGATACTCCCACCATATCCTCGAAGTGAGCCCCTGATGTCTCTAATGGGACATGTCAGTGTAAATGCCCCGTGTTCAGGACATCAGGGGCTGTTTTGTATGTAAGGACATGCATTCTGCTGAGTTAAATAATGTGAAAACACCTTTGGGAGTGGTGGCTCCTGGCCCAGTCAGTTCCTGAGCAAGGAGCCTCTCCTCACTCTGAGTAGCTTAAAGCTCACAGGTGGGTGTCAGGTCCCAGCTGGAAAGTGTGGCCTGTATGAGCTCCTGGGTGATAAAGGTTGGTGGTTCAACCTCTGGTTGATCTCTGAGCAGCAGTTCAGAGGAGAAGGCAGGAGGTATTCAGCCCTTGCTGAGCTTTATTCCTGCTTCCCAGGATAAATCCTGGTGAATTGAGGAATGGTGTTTAAAGGGTGCTGCTGCTTTTTGTCTGCAGGTGAATTACAGTGGGAATTTCAGGTGTACTTAAAATTTGTGTATCTAGATGGGTTCTAAATCTAGTTGTTCAATCCATTTCAAGTTCCCATGTGAACATTTTCCTTCTGGCCTTGGCAGTTCCTATGGGCTGTTTGGCCTGACTTCCCTGCACTGCTGTCTGAAGAGCATCTTTCTGCTGTCTAGGATGCATTTGAAACTTATTTTGTAGCTAGTAGGATGGAATCCAGCTGATCTTGGCAGAAGCTTGTTTCTTTACATCCTTTTCACCTAGATTTGTGCCTCTTGCATAATAACTATTAATGCTGTTTAATAATTTGGAAATTCAGATGTTCCTATAAAAGCTTACTGAGTGGATTTGGCTTGAGCTCACTTTATTTCTGTGCCAAACAAGTGCTTGTTTGTAAGTAGTGTTTGGTATTTCTGTAGTACAAGGTTTGTACTAACCACAGTTACAGATCTCTGGGAAGATGTACAACTGAGCTGACAAAATTCTGCTCTCCCAGTTTGAGATTGTGAGTTGATGCCAAGTTCCTGTACTAGTATTTGGAGAGAGAAGGCATGCAGCATCCAGTTCTGTTCCTCCCTTCTGCCACTCACATGTATTTTGGGGTGGGAGAGATGTGTGCCTCCAGCTTGGGAATGCACAGACACCTGGAAGGCTCTGACAGCAATTGGTGATGAGGAATCCAATCTGACCGTGCCATTTTCCTCCATAAGAAGGCTTGTGCTGCAAAGAAAATCTGGAGGACCAGGAAGGAGGATTGCCAGCTGGCACTAGCTTGCTCAGATAATGCTCTGGAGTAGGGGCAACAACAGTTTCAAAAGGTGGACTTTGCATTTATTTTATTACAAAGATTTTCCAGTTGTAAGCTGCAGATGGAAAACCAAACTGTAACATCAGCTCACACTTGCTCATGTGGCACCAGCTGTAGCTGCAAGGGAGATTCCCTTGGAAGGAGCAGTGCCAGGGACCCATGGTTGGGGTTGGAAGGGACATTAAAGCTCATCTCATTCCACCCCCCTGCCATGGCAGGGCACCATCCACTAGACCAGGTTGCTGCCTCTAGGTATTTATTAAGATTTCTATAGCACAGAGCTACCTGTGTTATGTGAAATAAGGAATGATTGGTGCCTTAAGGCTGTAGAGAGCTCAGACAGGCTTTGAGACCAGAATTTTGTTGTGAATGGTGAATTCTTACTGTTTCCTTGGGAAGAATAGCACAAATAGTAGCCAGATTTTTAAAAAATTCTTGGCTTTTGTAACTCCAGGTAAGGAAATCTGTTTACACAATGTCTCCTGGTCAAGGCCCAAGGAGAAGGAGCATCACAACAATCAGTACAACCATGAGTTTAGGAGGATGTTCAAATGGTGAAGAAGTATTTGATGTCTGAGTTAGGGCAATTTTCACTCGAGGGTCTGGCTGTTAACCTCATGTGATCATGTTACAGCAGGAGGATGTGCAGTGGGGCATTAGATGAAGTCCAGGGGTTCCTGACTGCAGTATTGTGAGTGGCTACTTGCTGGATTCTCCTAAATCTGAGCAATAGTGAGGCCTTGACAGTGTTTTCTGTTGACTCTTCCTGGGGGGGAAGATGTAGTTTTGGTCTTCCTGGGCTCAATTTCTCCTGGTCTCTGTGGACAGCTTGCTGCTCTGCAGGGTGCACGTGTCCTGCAAAGATAAGGTGATGTCCTGCTGGTGTGTTTTGCCTGCCTGTGGCACTTGGTTCAGTTCATTGTCTGACAAACAGCAGCAGAGAACTGGAGGACATCTGGTTAAGGCTCTCAGACCTACCTCTGTGTACAAGAATTGTCTGTGCTTTTACTTGACAAAGTCAGGTTCACTGTAACAAGATTTTAACTTGTCCAAGACACCAGGTGTTTATAAAATGCTCCTCACAGGGGATGTGTCAAAGCTGTGTCTGGTATAACTCCATAGACTGAAACTGGAGAAATAAAAACCTCTACCTAGGTTCCCTTCTTCCCATCCCTCCTGGGGGTTGAAGTATTTAGCTGACTCAGCCTCACTTGAACACAAGTCTGTTTTCTTCCTCTAAGGAAATTTCACTTGAGTGACTTTTTGTTTGTTCTGAAACGGCTCCTTTTTCTCCCTCAGAGCAAGTTTGACAACCTTTATGGCTGCAGAGAGTCCCTCATCGATGGCATCAAGCGTGCCACGGATGTGATGATTGCTGGCAAGGTGGCAGTGGTGGCAGGCTATGGGGATGTGGGCAAGGGCTGTGCCCAGGCCCTGCGGAGCTTCGGAGCCAGAGTCATCATCACGGAGATCGACCCCATCAACGCCCTCCAGGCAGCCATGGAGGGTGAGGCTTGCAGGAGCTGAGGCTGCTGCTGCTGCTGGGGGACTCTATGTCAGCGTAGTGCAGTGGCTGAGAGTCGGCCCAGAGGGTTTCAGGGGATTTCAGCACTGTCCCTGTAGAGGTAGAGGTGACTGATTTAACTGTAGGAATTCTTTCCTGCAGCTGGGGAAGGAGTTTATTACTTGGGGAGGCTTTGAAGGTTTGTTTGGAGTCAAAGATGCAGAGCATAGCAGGGTAAAGCTCCATTTCATAAGGCTGGGAGTTCATTATCTGCAAGTTGAGCAGCTCTGAGCTTCAGTGTGGGATAAGACTTCACTGGACTATCTCCTGTTAAAACACGAGACCTTACCCTCAGTAGATGTTCGTGGAGAGCAGTGCCCTCCTCTCTGCCTTTCCAGCTGTGCTCCTTCTCTTCTGTGGGTGCCTCATGTAACTGTGCTTCTTAGTACAGTTTATCCCATTTCTAGTCATACCTGACTAGGACCTTAAGGTGCCGGTTCCAAAAGTGGGTTCACTTTCTTTTGCAAACTTGACCCCTGAATCCAGTCTGAGTGCTGTGCAGACATTAGAGCTGTGGACATAAGACATGGGATGTGTAGTTCTACAGGTTAGAAAAAGTAAAGGATGGTTATTTCCATGATACCTGCCTTGCATCATCCATAGATCAGGTGGCTTGACTTACCAGACTTTACTCATTCTTTCTCCATACTTTTCTACTTCCAATATTGTATCCCATTTGTTAATAAATGTTGGTGGTCTGGTAGAGAAATAACTTTTCCTCTTTTCAGGTTATGAAGTTACAACCATGGAGGAGGCCTGCAAAGAGGGCAACATTTTTGTCACCACCACAGGCTGCACTGACATTGTGCAGGGCAGGTATGGTCAAGTCAGTTGCTCTAGTGAAAGCATATCTGTGCAGTTGGATTGGATTTTTAAATGTAATCATCACATGTCAGCAGTGTGGTCAGGGTTAGCACACAGTGTCATTTCTGGACATCTCACTAAATTCATGCTAAATTGTGAAATTGGGCCTTTGGTCTGTTCATTCTCTGAGATTGTTGCCACATTGCAGTTATTCCTGTCTAATGGAGTGTAATGATGGAGAACCAAGAGGTGCAGAGGGATAGATAGAAGTTTGGAGAAGGGAGAGCATCTGGCCTAAATTCTGTGTTAGGGTCAGATAAATGTGAACAAGAGGCAGATAAAGGTAGAAAATGATTCCATCTGTGAGTACACACAGCCTTGAAACCAGCCTGTTCTCACTGAACTGCCCTGCAGTGTTTTGGTAGTGCTGCTTAGATCTCAGTTTATAGCCCCTGCTGCAGACAAACTCCTTCCTTTCTTTGCCATTAGGATTGTTCATGGAATGGAAGCTCAGATTGGGTGGGAGATCATTAGTCTCTAGAAAGGTAAAACTACTGGAAACTTGCAAGTCATGAAGAAAATGATTTCTGCAGTGTAGGAAGGAGAATAACTGCATATTTGTTTTGACCAATTAAAATAGTATTATTTTCCATTCAGGGAAAATATTTTCTCTTCAATAAGCTCTTACATCCTTGGGAAGTGTTCCTTCCCTATAAGCTTGGGAGTTTTTTCCAATGGACTTCCCATGTCTGGAAGATGATCAGACCCACACACCCTGTGAGAGTCAAATGCAGTCAGTGATTTGGGCACTTGTCCTTCCTTGAGCAAAGCATCTGCTGCTGCTGGAAGAAACATCTTTTGGGCATTAACTTTTGATACAACTGGTTTTGTTTTTTTCTTTTGCAGACACTTTGAGCAGATGAAGGATGATGCCATAGTGTGTAATATTGGCCATTTTGATGTGGAAGTTGATGCAAAGTGGCTGAATGAGAATGCAGTGGAGGCAGTGAATGTTAAACCTCAGGTAAGACAGCCCTTGCCTACCTCTCCTCCTAGAAAGAAGCAATAGCTCAGTATTTCTCTTCAGGTTTTTAGCTTTGTGGGCAGCCAGTGTTGCTCTGGTCAGAATGCAGGCTCTGCCCTGACGAACCTGGGACAAGCTGCACATGATCTTGTGTTGGGATTAAAGCCCTTGGCCCCATCCAGTGCCAAGTGTTGGGTGTGGTCTGTGGTGAGAGGTGCCTGCCATGGATGCTGCTTCCTCCCTGTGTTCCTGCTTCCTTGGTGGTGGCTCTGTAGACAGTTAATTGCATCAAGGTCATTCTTTATGGGAGGTCAGCTGGGATGTTTGGGGAATGGTGAGGAAATATGCTTGCCTTGATTGCCCTGAGCTGAAAACAATGCCAGAGCTCAGTTTTAGAAAGCAAATGAAGTGATGAATGCAAAGCAGACCATTAGGGACCCTATGAAATTTTAAAATAGAGCCCATAGATTGGCTGGTGGCTGATCTGAATTCCCTCCTGGGAAGGTGTTTGCTCCTGGACTGCTCTTGGTCTGAAGGAATGTCTTTTGGCATTGTGTCAAGGTTTGAGAATTTTCACACCTCTTTGTTTTCAAAGCATTTTTTTAGCTACTTTGGGGTTTGAGACTCAGGAAAACCTCCCTGGAGCTCTGCCAAACTCAGGCTTCTCTTCCAGACTTGGTGGCTTCATTTTAGAAACCTGTGTAGCCCAGAATATGTAGGCATAGCAGGCAAGATGTTTTATCCTTGCTCAGCCTGCATTCACTCCATGGATTTACTTTAAGCTATGGTTATAGTTACAGAAGGAAAATAGGGATATAAAAAATCAGCTTTTCAACTGTGTTCTAAAGCAGAGAAACAAAATTAAACTAGATCAAAACTGTTTTGTAACACCAGCATTGAGGGAGACCATCACATCAAGTCAGATAAACCTGGTTTGCTTTGATGTGGGACTATGTTACCTTTTGAAGAGGGAGTGTGCTGCTGAGAGCAGGATTCTGGGACAGGTTTCCTGCTTTTTAAAAACACCACACCCAGACATCTCTTAGATCTAAATCTGCCCTTTTAGTTTTCATAACTCCCCTGTGGTTTATTTGCCACCCACATCAAACTCTTTCTAAGCACAGTTCTGAGAGGCTTTTCAGTATCCTGGGACACTCTACATGGCCTCAGCCAGGTCTGAAGTTATACTCTCAAATTCTCACTGTCTTCCAGGTTTGTTCTTGGTCATGAGCTGAGTGTGCTCAGCAGCTCTTGTCCTAGAGAAACCCACTGGTAGCTTTCTGAGAACAATGATTCCCTTTTCTTTATGTGCTCTGCATTGAGGAGTCAGTCTCACAATGGATTGGGTGCAGTGCAGTCCTAGGAACAAAAACTAACAAGTTTCTGGTTTAAGAAAAATAAATTAACTCTCCAAAAAGGATGGAATTGGGGTCGGGGTTGTCCACATGGATTAATGCTGAAGAAATCCCACCCTGAAAACTGCAGTTTGTGAAAGGTGCCCCTGACAGCCCTGGGTGGGCCATCTCTGGCTCTGCTTGATGCACAGGGAGCTGGAGCTGAGAGGATTTGCTGAGGAAAACAGCAGTTTGCCCTTGGGCTGTTGTACTTCTTGCTCACCTGCTGCTTCTCACTGGAGATGAGATGTGCCCAGGGGTAAATCTGCTCTTTCCTGGCCATTCCACATGCTTGGAGCTTTTCTGGGGTGAGGATGGCCTGTAGAAGGGTACACTGTCCACCCCAGTGAAAGCTGGCTCAGGTGAGTAGTTTTGTGCACTTGTAGCAGTGAGTGTGAAGCAGTTTGGACAGGCTTGAGTCTCCAGTTGAACTGTTACTGCTGTCTTTAATGCTACAATTATAACATTTAATGCTACACTGTGCTAGTGGCATCCCCCTGTGCTGCATTTGTCTGGATTTCCTGTCCCTAAAGACCTTCAGGACAAGAAGGGAAGTACCTGCTGAGCAGGTGTTACATGAACAAGTTGTGTCTGAAAGGTTCAATATTCTCGATTTTCCTTCTCTGTACCTGATGGCCATTTTGGCTGGGCAGTTGAGCAGGAGAGGGTTAATGCACATCCTAAAACCTTACTCCTTTCAAAAGGGAGAGAGGCAGGTCTGGGAGGCAAAATGAGACTTTAGACCCCCGAACTTGGTGCTGAAAACAAATTAAAAGATGTGGAGTAGGAATTTACTGTAACTGCTTCACTCTTCCAGGGCATGCATTAACTTTGGGTTTAGAAATAGGCTCCCAGGAGGCTCCTGCAGCTTCTGTCCCTCATGTACTGAGATTTTTCTCAGGGCAGCAATGTTGAGTCATTGCAATAATTGTTAGAATTGCTTTTACACTGAGCTTGGAAAGGAAATTACCAGTTTGACATTTAGGCTATTGCTAATTTTTCTATTTGGTTGCTCAGGTTCATCAAAGGGCTTCTGTGGTCACCTTGTCCCCAGTCTTTTGAACACCTCAGGGAAGGTTAGCTTTCCCTTTAAGGTGTAAAATCTTGTACTTATTCTAAGGATAACACATTCCTATCAGTTTTTTGGGTGAGGTGTTCTATACACAGCCAAGAACAAACTTTCTAAATACTCAGATTTTTATTAAAACCTGGAAGCTTTTCTGTATCCTGTATCAAAGAGGGGAATGCAGTACAAGAGCAAAAAGCCCTGACCTCCTATGAAGACATCTGTATCTTGATGAGAGGAGTAGTGGTAGAGCTGAGGGTTACTAGACCTCAGCTGGAGGCTCAGAGGAACTGAGGATGTGTTCAGAGTAGTGCTTTCAGCACCATATGGTCTCCATCCACAAGGGCTGATCTACTGTCAGAGATGTTTGATAATTGGGAAAGGAAAAGCATCTTTTTGTGCCATTTTTACTCCTGTTGCTTTCAAAGGACAGTTGATGAAAGAGGCTTGTTACTGAAAAGCTGGCTGGTTGGTTTGAGGAGACTGACCTGTAGCACAAGCTCAACTTTAGAGGGGAAGGAAAGGTCAGGGTCAGTGAACTTTTGCTCTGTAAAAATCAATGATTCTCATACCCAGATGTGGAGGGAAGAGCAAAGCAGGCAGAGTCAGAGCAAGTAAATCCTGATGGAGGAAGAGAGGAGGCATTTCAATAAGCATGGAGAGGAGCTTACTGCTTGGATAATTGGAATTCTTCTGTAGCAATTTCTTGGGCTGTCACATGCCCATAGAAGGGATGTGTTTCCACAAGTCTCTACTGGTACCACCACCTCTGTGCAAAGACATTAGTTTGTGTTTTCTGTGTTGTCCTGTGCACTGAATGACTCCTGTCAGCAGAAGGTTCCATGCACAAGCCAGAGCTGTCCAGGGAAAGGTGGTGTGGAGATTACATGGATTTTGACACCTTAAACCACCCCAATTCAGATATCAAAACCAAAATGCTACTGAGCTGCTTAACTACCTTGTAGTAGTTTAATCTATAAATACAATATTTGGTGTAAGTAATACTTCAGCTTTTTGTGGGGTTTTGAGTGGTGATCTTCCTTCTTTGTTTTGTTACTTCCTCTCATAATCTCCTGATGGGCCCTCATGTTATTTTTTGGGTGGACTAAGCACTGCCACTGATGGTCCACACTGGAGAATTGGCATCCAGAATAACTGCAGCTGCTCAGTGGGGATCATTCTTACCCTAAAACAGTGGTTTCTGTTGGTTTACTCTTGACATCTCTGCTAAACTCCTGCACAAAGATGGTTTTTCAGAAGATGGTATTGTCACAATTAAAGCTCCATCCCATGTGGCTTTTAATTTACAGGTCAAAGCTTTAAGAACAAAATTGAAAGTGCTGTGTTTTGCTTGACATTAAATAGCTTTTAGTGTCTAAAGTATAAATACAGGTGTGAGAGGGGGACCATTTTAAGTCCTTTGCAGCTGCAAAAGAAAAATAGTCTGAAGATTAGGTTTTGTTGATTATCTTCAAGGATTTCCAAAGTGCCCTACTTCCAAGTGACATGAGCAATAAACACCAATTAATACTGAATAGTCTAGTGACCTCTAGGCCATATTGGTGTTTTATTAATTACCTTAATATTGCAACCTTTTACAGAGTGAAGGCAGGGGAGAGAAGAGCTGGTGAGAGGTGTAAAGGAGAAGCAGAGTTAACTTTTACATGGCAGGTGCCCAGTCTGGACCAGACAACTGAAGCACGTCCTGAGTGATGCTCTCTGTGACTTGTGTGGGACAGTGACATTATCCCCTGAGTTCTGTAGGACTCCTTAGCCCCCCTGAGAGCTCATTCTCTGTGCAGAGTCCTGTTGTCCCCAGGGAAGCCTGGGGAGGGCTATGCCTTTGGTCCCCCAAGAGCAAAGGGGAGGGTTCCCCAGGAGCCCAGCTGGCTGTTCATTGTATGGATTGTCCTGAGGGAGGTGGCATTAATTCCAGGGGACCTTCAGCAGGCTGAGGACTGTTGTGTGCAGAGATGTTCCCTCTTCCCTCTCTCTCCGCACCAGTTGTGACCATTGGGCATCACTGAGCTGCTGGCAGCTGTTCCCACCACAGCTGGCTGGGACAACACAAGAGCACTCAGCAGATGCCAAAACTGATGTGCCATGAAGTCCAGCAGAGCTGCAGGCTTTGCAAACGCTGCCTGGAATGGAGGGAGGGGTGTCTCAGCTGTCCCTCAGGGGTGTTTTGGTGTGGGCAGGGGTTCTGAGGCTGCCCTGTGCTGTTCCCTGCCCAGGTGGATCGCTACACCCTGCGCAACGGCCGGCACGTCATCCTGCTGGCCGAGGGCCGCCTGGTCAACCTGGGCTGTGCCATGGGCCACCCCAGCTTCGTCATGAGCAACTCCTTCACCAACCAGGTGCTGGCACAGATCGAGCTCTGGACCCACAGTGACAAATACGCCGTGGGGGTGCATTTCCTGCCAAAGAAGGTGAGTGACAGCAACAGGAAAGTGCTTGTGAGACGTGGCCGTGCAGGTGGGTCTTGTCTGTGCTTGAGTTTGTTGTTGTACCAAGTGTTGCTGTTGCAGGGAGCTGCTGTCCCTCAGAGGATGCTGCCTGTGCAGTGGGCTGTCTTTTGGGACTCACCTGCTGTGCCTGAGCTGTGATAGGAACACCCAGTCACTTTTTGATTTGATAGAGACTCTTCCCCATGGTCCTGGGAAGCCCTGTGCTGCCTCAGAGGAGTCAGGGAGCCTCTCCCAGTCAGCTTGTTCCTTCTGCTGGTTGTCAGCATTTACAGCAAGCCTTCACATGCCTGTCTAGCTGCAAAATCTAGTGGGGCAGAACTGAAGCTGGAGTGAAAGTTAGTATTTTTTTGTAGTTGATACAGTCTGGGTCCAATTTTCACCTGAGAGAGCTTATCACAATCTGGTCCTAATATCTTCACAAAATATTGATGACAGATTCCCTTAGATTTCCCTTTAAACTTACCTCTCTATTCTTTGTTCTTGGAAAAATCTGGATCGTGTCACAACTTGCAAATTCCTTTTAGAAAACTAAGCTGGCTATAATTTTCCAAAACAAGCCTGAGAATTGCAGATGGTCGTGGAAAAAGATGCTAAAGTTAAATCTCACTGCCTTTGGAATGCAACCAGGTGTGACAGTAAATATGAAAATATATTCCAGTTGGGAAGTAGAATTTATGTGTTTGGCTTTACTTATGAGGTGTTTGCTGAAGGACTTAAGTTTCCAAGCCCATTCATTAGAGATCAAGCAAAGCATATCAGAAATACAGTGGAGGAGTTGATCAGCAAGATGCCACCTAATTATCTTCCCAGGAACAGTTTTGTTGCTAGTTCCTTGAAAATGATAGCCCAGTGTTGCTAATAAAATGTGGCTTCATCCTTTTCCTGAATAGCAATTGTTAGTAATTGAACTGGAAAGGAGAAATAATGCCCAGAGCAGTTAAACGTGTTGCACATTAGGGGAACACACGGCAATGATCTGCTGGGACAAAACACTTCACTCTCTCTGCCTCGAGGAGGGCTTTATTCAAAGAACAAAGCAGTTGCCTCAACAGAACCTACAAAAGAGCTTTCTCTGATAATTTTCTGGGCTAATGTCTTTTTTGTGTAGTTGATTTAAGGTCCAAATATGAAACTTAAGAATTACCAAGTACCTTACACTGCATTTTCTTTGACTGCAAGAATATTGCTTTGATCAGCTCTTAAAAACATGCACACCTTTCTACAATGTGTGTTCCTGGAAATCCAGGCATACTGTTGCTTCCATGTTCTTAGCACCAAATCTGTCCTGCTCAGCTTTGATTTGTAGTGTGAGAATGTCTGCTTACCTTCATCTAAATTTGTGTATCTCTTTATTTAAAAGTCTCCAAACTGAAACAGCTGTGGAACAACTGATTTCTGCAGCTTGAAAACCTCATCTGGGAACTGTCAGGGACTCAGTTCCTTTTCAAGTGGGTGTGATGTCTTAAACTTGCTGGAAATACACCTATGAGAGCTTCATGTGTCAGTCTAGCCAACCAGGTCACCTTCTTTATGGCATTGTGGCAGGATCTACTAAACTTAAATACTTGTGTCCATTTTTAACATAATCCATCCAGTTAGCTTTTCTTTCTTTCATGATTTTTCCTGACTCTTATGTGGTGGTTGATAGATTTCATGGTTCACTTCCACATTCTTCAACCACTTAATCTTATGTTTCTAATTTTTTCTCATACCCCTTTGGCTGTGCTGGTTCTCCAGAGATATTGGCAGTTCCCTATTGCCTGTTATGAGCAGGTTAAGCTGCAGAGAATGGTACTCTGAGCAGATGGAGCTTTTCACCTGGCTCACTGCAGTGGGATCACTCAGTGGCTTGTTGCCACAGCCCCTTCAAGGCAAAAGTCCTGGGCTGGTTATTGAATCATTTAGGCCCTGCTGGTTCACACAAGCTGAAAGTTTGGCCCTTGATTGTTTTGATTTACTGCCCTCCAGATATATTGCCACTTTTCTCATCTATTTTACTGGTGAGAGGGAAATGCCACCAGTCTTTTCTGTTCTGCTGGGATTTAAACTTGCATTATATCAGTTTCCTTAGGACTGATACTTGTGTTTTGCAGGAATTACAACAGAAAGACAAGTTTGACCATTTGTAACTGCCTGCTTGTGCTGTCCTTTCAACCTTTGAATATCCTCTGGAGCTGTACATCCCCCTCTGACACAGCAGCTCCTTGCCATCCTACTGTTAGTTTTCTGACTTTTCTGTACTGAGCTCCTTGGAACCCTTAACTCTTTCTAACTTTACTCATTTTTCAGTCCCTTGAGTTTGCACATCTGGCTGACACCTCTGGGATAAAGAATTTATACCAACATTTCTGAACCTGCTCCCTACAGCCCACCTTGGCTTTATTCTTCATTAAGACAGTGCCAACAGATACAAATAGTCTTGCTGAATTGGTGATTCTGGGATGGGTTTCTAATGCATGTGCCCCTGGGATGGGATATCTGGAAAGAGGATGAGTTTTTTCCAGTGTTAAGACTTAGATGTAAGATGACAGTGTATTATGTCCAGGTGTCTTTGTAGTGGGGCTTTATCATTCTACCAAACTGGATGTTCTTATGTCTAAATAGTTTGATCTCTAATCTTTACTTGGATGGATGTGAGCATGTAAACAAGATTGAAATGGCCAGAAAACTTCAAAGCTTTCTGTCTCACTTAAGCTTAACTTAATTTCCCTCAAAAGCACAAGGCTCTTCTCTGAGTGCAGTTCTGTGCTCAGAGCAGGGGAGGTGTTGACAGGAAAAAAGCTGTGTCAGTTTGAGCCCCCCCTTAGAGCTGCTCTTGGTTTGCACATACTCATTCCTCACTGTTGACTGTGACTTCCTGAACTAACAGGGCTCTCTTTACTAATCTTGTTCTCTGTGTTTTGCTTTCTAGCTGGATGAAGCTGTGGCTGCTGCTCATCTGGACAAGCTGAGTGTGAAGCTCACAAAGCTGAGTGACAAACAGGCCAAATACCTGGGCTTGTCCAGAGAGGGGCCCTTCAAGCCAGACCATTACAGATACTGAGCAGGTGGCACTACCCAAAGACCAAAGTGCAGGGATACAACCTTCCAAAGCTCCTGTGTGTGCTGGGCTTCTGAGGACAAGCCCTTTGCCATTCTTCTCTCAGTGCTGCAGAACCCTCCCCTTCCCAGAGGAGCCTCCAGGGCCTTGTTAGTGGAAGGGGATCACTGACTCCTGGAATTGGAATTGGTCACTTAGCTAATGTTGCAGGGAAAAGGATCCTATGCACCTTTTATTGGCTTCTCATGTGCCAGTAAGGGGAGCAGGACAGAAGATGGCTCAGTGGGACTGTGGTGTCTTATCAGCTTTGAGCTGTGTCACCACAAAGGTGGGGAACAGTTTCCACAGGCTGATAATTTGTGCCATGTCCTGCTCCAGTCAGATGAATCCTGTTGGGACACTGGCAGTGCCAGGCCCCTCTCCACAACAGTGCCCTTGCTGAAGTGCATCTTGTGAAACTGGAGGAAATAGGGAGGTACAGGTGGCTTGGTCTCCTTCCTGTAAAATCAACTTAACCTCCTACTCAGAGATTAGAGCTGGAGTTTTTTTCTGGGTTAATTTACTCAGAACAAAGATCATTTTGTGCTTCTTCCTTACTAACTTGAGGAGGATGAGGCAAGAGGGATTTTTTTAGCAGCCTTCTAGTGTGTTGTGAAGGGCTGAGAAGCCACTGAGTGGGTGGTTGGGTTTAGGGACCCTGTTTGATCCTCTGCAAACACCAGCAGCACACTGCTACCCCCAACTTGATTTTTCTGAGTTGTCATGTCTGCTGTATCATGTTTGTCACTGACTCAAAGTGCTTTTATTAAAGATCTGACTGTGGCCTGACTTGTTTTGTACAGTGAGATGCTGTGGGGTTTGTTGACCTTTGTGTGGTCCTTAAGCTCCTGGATACACTGAGCATTTTCACATGGAGTGTCCTCAAGGCAAAAGCCAGTGCTGTGGCCAGTCTGCATCTTGTCCTGCAGCTGGGAAAAGCTGCTCCTCAGGTTATTGAAACATTTGAAGGGGAAACATTTGAAGGGCTGAGTCTTGCAGGAAAGTTGCTCTTCCCCTCTGCCCACACAGGTTTATCTCCATATCTGTCATGGAAGTCCTCTTTTGTTGCTGTCCAGTCAACATTCTACTGTAGGGCACCTCTCTGTCTGGATGCAAGAAGATGAAAGGTTTGGAATGTTGTTAAAAAACGGTTGAAGTTCTCAGACTGATGCCCAAGCCCTGGGTGTGATGTCAGTGAGCAATTAAAAGATGGTGTGGAGTGTGAACTGGTGGGAGGAGGAAAAAAAGGAGATGAGTATACAAGATGTTGCTCCATGTGCAGCTTTTTCACTACTTTGTTTTGCATTGATCTGTAAAACACTGATTTCATTTTGGTCCCACAGAGCCACCATAAATGATTCCATAATTGGTAATGGAGATTGTCCTTTAAAGTTACAGCTCTACACAGACACAGTTGCAGTGTACATCTAAATGTGCACATGGCAGAGAATGATGATCATGACAAAGTAGAAGAAATGCAATAGAAAAACAAGGACTGGCTGTTGTCCTTATTCTTCATTAGTTTCCTTTACCTGAGCTTTGGCTTCTCAATCCATTTCTCAGCTGAACACCTGCTGTGCTGCAGTACAGGGTTAAAATTCTGCTGTTGGATCATGAGTTCCAAAAATTAACTTAGGAAGGGCCTCCTGGAGGTCTCTGTGGTCTCATGGCAGGGCCAGTTACATCAGGTTGGATGTGAGCTTGCCCAGGAGGGTTTGTCTCTGGGGCAGAGCTCACATCACCTCCTTAGGCTTCTCTCCCTGTTCGTGACCACCCTCAAGATGAAAATACTTGTCTGTACATTTTAACAGGAATTTGCTGTGTTGCCACATGTGCTGGTTCTCATTTTATCTCTCTGTACCTCTGGGAAGGTCCATCTAGCTCCATCTTCACCTGCACTTGGAAGTCATAGGCAGCATTCAATCCTTCTTCACCTTCTCCACGTTGAGTAAACTCCAGTTTTGGTCTGTGTTTGTCCCATGGTTCACTCCCTCCATCTGCAGGGGGATGCTCTCAGGTATGTCAGTGCTGCCACACTGAGGAGCCAAAGCTGGCTGTAGGTGTCTTAGAAGTGCCAGACAGGGACAAGAATCCCTGCTCTTGGGATTCTTGCTCTTACCACTTTTCTGGGTACACTTCCAGGTAAAGTTTGGCTTCTTCACTGCATGGGCAGTCAAGGACCTTACACTTGCCAGGGGAAGAGGCTGCCTTCACCCTTCCATCTTCGATCAGTTTTGTTTGGGGTTTTGAGTAACAGGTCTGGTGGAACAGCTCCCTTAGTTGGCTCCTTGTCTCCCTGTGTCCAGAAATTGGCCTTGGTGGTCTCTGTAACTCCTGGATTGCCTGAGCACAACTACAGTCCTTCCAGCAGATGCTGAGATAAATTCTGCCAGGGTTGCTTCCAAGAGGTTTTTCCAGCTATCTAAATTGATTTTCAGCTGCTTTCTCTCCTGGTCAAGGGGCCGTTGTCAGCTGCCCTCAGTGCCCCCTCAGCACGTCAGTCCTTTGATACTGGATCCAGAAACTTCTCACCTTCTTCTCAGACGATTGAACAGAAATTGAAGATCAAAGGCCTGGGTGACACCCTGAATTGATCTAAATTACACATTACTTTGGGAGATAACATACAGGGTGTTATGGAATCTTTTTTGGCTGAAATATAGGGCATTTGGGGAAGATTAGTCAGGAGTGATTTTTAGTGAGGTACAGTAACCAGTGTTTGTGTTAATGATGCTTGGTTGTGGTTTTGTAGTAGGTGAGCACCTTTCCCCATGATTGTGAATTAAAGAATTCACCTATTTAACATGTAGAAAAATCTGTTTATGTGGCTGTATATGTGTGTGTTTGGCTTTCCTCATAAAGACTTGAGGTGTTTCCTGCCTGTTGGGGCTCTTGGGAAGTTTGGAAAATGTTACTTTGAGGGGCAGCAGCTCCTGAGTTTCACAAGATCTTTCTAGAGAGAGATCCTGGGTGCAGAACTCTGGAGAGCCAAATGCAGATCCCTGCTGTTAAGCTCGTGTTCAAACTCCTGAGGCTTTATGGACGTGAAGTCACGATTCCATAGGCAAATCTGGGAAGTGTCCAGACACAAGCAGGTCTGAAACACCTCATATGCTTTACCACTGAGAATGAGAACTGTCCAATGCCTTCCTAGCACAGCATTTTCATTGAGCAAACCAATGGAAATAGGATTTGCTGCTGAAAGTGCAGTAGTTGGAACAAGTTAAAAATTTGGGATTTTGATGGTTTGAATGGATAAAAATGCATAATTTATATTTGGAATATATTCTGTTAAATCAGGTATTTATTTTTCATTGTTGAAGAGGGCTAGAGTAAACAGACCTTAATAAAACCACTGGCAGAATTTCTGCTCCTCCCTCCCAGTGCCTGCAGTGCAGTTGTGGTTTGGTGCTGCCTGCAGAAGTGCTGTGCCCAGGACCTGTCAGTGCTTTGGGAACTGGCAGCATTAATGCAGGAATATGTTGAATATTTTTGTCCAGCTGTTTTTATGCACTTCTTCCCATTCTGGAGGCACAGCTTATCAGCCTTCAGCTCAGACAGGCTCATCTTAGTTCTTGCTGTGATACAAGCTGTGCTTTGGCCAAACTCATGTATTGCTTCTGTTTAGACTCCTCCTCGAGGGCAGTTTTGAATAACCTTTACAGCAGATTTCTACTTCAGAAGTTTTCCAGAATGAGTGGAAGTCTTTGAAATGTGACCTTTGGTGTAGCAACCAGCATTTTAAAGGAAATCAGCTGCTGTTTTGTTTCTTAACAGGTCTGCAATCCACATTAAAGGAGGAGTCTGCCCAGGTGGCCAAGAAGGCCAAAAGCACCTGGTTTGTACCAAAAATTGGTACAAACCAGGTGGAGCAGACCCAGGCCAGTGACGGTTCTCTGTGCTGGGCACTGGTGGGGTCACACCTCAAACCCTGGGGTCAGTTTTGAGTCCCTCATGACAAGAAAGACATTGAGGGGCTGGAGTGAGTCCAGGGAAGGGCAATGTTGCTGTGGAAGGGTCTGGAGCACCAGGAGCAGCTGAGGGAACTGTGTGGAGCATGGGCTCAGCCTGGAGAAAAGGAGGCTCAGGAGAGACCTTCTGGCTCCTCCAACTCTCTGGCAGGAGGGGGGAGCTGGTGGTGGAGGGGATTGGGCTCTGCTCCCAGGAGAAAAGGGACAAGATGAGAGGAAACATTCCCAAGTTGTGCCAGGAGAGGTTTGGATTGGATATTAGGGAAATTTTCTTCATAGAAAGTGTGGTCAGGCATTGGAAGAGGCTGCCTCAGGCAGTGGTGGAGTCCTCATCCCTGGAAGGATTTGAAAGACATGTTGATGTGGCTCTGGGTTTGTAGTGAACTTGGAGATGCTGGGGGAACAGTTGGGCTGGGTGATCTTAAAGGTCTTTTCCAACCTCAATGACACTCTGAGATCACTCAGCCTTCTTTGCTTGCTCTTGGGGGGCACGAGCACATCTGATGTCACAGTTTCACTAAACCATTCACAACTAAGTTTGTAGTTTTTTCTCTTTGTTTTCAATCCACATGCAATTAATTCAGTGTTGAGCCTCTAGGTTCCCCAAATACAGATGGTCAGATCCACTGTGATTATTCCATGCTGGTTTTAGCAGGAGCTCATGGATGAGGAATAGCTCCAAGGAGAGCCTGGCATCAGTAGGTATCGAGGCTGGAGAGTGCCTCAAACCCCACACATGGGCTCATCTGGCTGCTGAGTCCCAGGACAGTGACAGACACCAGCTTCTCTCACTCCTGGGACCCTGCACAGCCAATGTCACAGTGCCAGGCTGAGATGTGAGCCACAGGCTCCCTGGATCCAGCACGTGGGATCCCAGGGAGAGAAGTCACTGCAAACAGAGACCTGCACACGAGGGTGGGAAAAGGGAACAAATGGAAGGTTCATAATCAAATTAGTGAAACTGCTCAGGTCTGGGTGAGCAGGGGGATGCCCAGAATGGTGCTCTCCATGTGTTCCTGTCCTGGAGCAGTGAGGGGCCTTCGGGCTCCTGTCCCCAGCCAGGCTGAGCAAATGTACGAAGTCCCAAAGCAGCTTTCCAGCTCAGCAGCCTCTTCCTCCAGACTTCTTTGCAGGCTCATTTGGAGGGGCAAAAATGCAAGAAGTGAGGTTTCCATCTGTGCACAAAGTTTGGGAAAGTGTGTGCAGTGCGTGAGAGGAATGTGCAGAGGTGTGTGCTCTTTTTCATACCATAGGAATTGACTCACATTTGCAGCTTCCCCCAACCCCCTTATCCCCCAAACACCAGCAACCACTGGCTGAGAACTGGGAAATCTCTAAATCCCCTCTGGTTAACAGCTGTTCCTCAAATTTAGCCATCCTTGGATATTAATTTACCTGGGCTTTTTTTACTCTTCTTTTCTTCTTCATCAGGAAAAAAACCCCTTAGGAGTAAAGAAGTGTTTAAACCAGACCTGGTTACCACACTGGGGGAAGTTTTAATGTAATGTTATGTCCAGTTTCAGTTTGTTTTTTACCACCTTCCAGTACTCCAGCAACCCACTGCCTTCAGTGGGGTGGGAATGAGCACCATCACCTTGGTCAGTATGTCCCTGCAAAATGATGGAACCTGGTGATAAAGTGGAGTCATTGATGAAGGATTGCACTCGTAGTGTTCAGACAGTTCTGGTTTGGCCAAGATAAATCACATATTTCCTCAAAAACCTTTTAGGTTAATTTTCTGCTAATGCTGCCCTTATTGTTCCCAGTGAAAATACTTTTCCCTTGTTAATATAAATACCTCCTGTCCCCGTTTTCACTCCTCTATTGAATCAGAAGTGTTGAGAGCACAGGCTGTGCATTTTTCTCCATTTATCTCAACCAGAAATGGCAGATTCTGTGATTTTTAAGGTTGCAATACATTTTTCCTAGGCCCTACACTTTACTTTTTTTGCAGAGCTAGATGTTCTAGGAGATGGAGATTGATGGAGGTGCAGAGATTGCCTTGGGCAACAAGGATCACTGCAGCAGAGGACAAAGGATGGGTAAATGGGTGTTGCACTGATGACTCTGTGATTCATGACTGAGCTTTGTTTTCATGTTACGAAGCTTTTCAGAAGCTAATTGTGGTTTTTTAGCCTGTGGGTCTTTTTGTTGAGACAAATCCAATTTAGTACATGTACCCTGTGAAGCCTCAGCAGTGTTTGTAGTAGTTGTTTGCCACTGGACAGCTTTGCACAACTGCAACAAGCATCAATTACAATTATTTGTCTTCTTTTTAAAAATCAGGAATGCTTCTTGCCTGTGGTCTGCATGCCAGCTTAGAACAAAAAGGGTTTAAGGTTCTGCAGCATCCTTTGTACTGGATAGGGACAGACACCTTGACTGCATGTCCAATTCCCTGAAATTCCTTAGCATAGGTTAAATTATCTGCTTCGCATTATTAACTTGTTTCCAATCAGAACAAGCATTTCCTGGTCCTGTTCTACCTTCCCAAACTTATTTCCTATGTACATTTCCTTATCCACTGGTTACAAACTCCTTTTGGCCCTTTCTGGGGGTCTGACCTGCCACTGAGATGCCATTTTGTGGACAAAGAACGTCCCTGAGCAAACTCCTGATTTAAAGCAGCAGTGATGAGGGATGTTGGAAAAAGCTGAAGGGAATACAGGGAAGGAGACTCTCTGGTCTGGTCATTTAGAGCTCCAAATACTTGCTTCCCTAATTGAGAAATTTATATTAATTGAACAACAGCTTTATAGCAAGGAGATCTTTGAAATACCGAAACTTTCTAGTTTATAGTGGTCCGGCTCTATCAGATATTTGTGAAGCCTTTTCCCTGGCTATCAAATTACTTTAAATGTATTTGCTGCCACTTTCATTCTAGAAGACTTTAAGAATTGATGTCTTTCACCAAAGAAATGAATTTTTATTTTTTTTATATTTTATATTTTTATATTTTATATTTTTTTATATTTAAATACCACCCCTGTTTGTTACGGAATACAAGGAAAAGTGAGACTCTATATTCCCATGGATGATTTTTGGATGTTTCTGTTTTAAGTTGTATAATTCTGTTGTACATCTATTGGAGGCAGCTGTGCAGAGTGCCAGGAAGCCCATATGAGATCACAAAAAAAGACATTTGAGCTGAGGAAACTTCCCAAATTACCAGGCTGCCACCAGAACACTGTTATTAGGTAAATCTAAGAGATGAGCTAAAAAGCAGAGAGGGGAATTATAAAGGTGTTATTAAAACATATTAAAGTCAATAGATGATTTCCACTGATTCAGAAGGACCTGAACTGGATCAGTAGGGAGGGATATATTTTAGTCTTTTCCTGCCTTTATCTGTGTTGAATGAAAGCCACATGTGAACTGTGTTACAACATGTGAAATACAGTAGTTGATAGAATTTTGCTTTCGCTAATGATTAGAATTCATATTAAAGTGTTTTAAATATATTAGCAGTAAGATTTTATTTCAAAGAAAAGTAGTTCCCTGAAAAGTTAAGGGGAGCTGGTATTTGTTCACAGCTTAACAGATGGGTGGTAACTCTCCTCATTGGGGCGTTGGGAGCAGCAGGGACTCCAGGACTCTTCTGTCCTGGATGTGTATTCTATCTCTTTCACATGCATGCTTGCTGTAAAACCCAGATACCTACCTAATCTTGAGAATTCTTGGCCTCAGAAAGAGGCAGCCCTTGTGAACATTTTGATATAAAAACCAACCAGTTTTGGAGATTCTTTGCGCCTCTGACTTGGAAACGTCCCGAGTCAAGCGCCCAGCCCTGTTTGCCTTTGTTTTATAATGAATTGCTTTTGAAAATTAAAATAATTGTGGGCCCGTTTCTCACAAACACTAATACAGTCATTTTAGGGCTCCCATATTTCAGGCAGGGTTTCCTCTCAAAGGATTTCCTGGACAGAGGGATGTGTGCATGTGCCATGCAGCAGTTGTAATAGTTTCTCTCATTTCACTGAAAAAACCTTGCAGAAATGACTAGAGCCTTGTGGGAGAGGGTCTTGGCCATATGTTTGCCATCTGCATATTGTCTGAGATGTATGCTAATAAAATCTTTGTGTTACTTCAGAAAATATTCTGCAGGCACCACAAACTTCCAAGGAGCACTTTAAGAGTGATTGATGGTGCTTTCAGGCAGCCTCGTGTGTCTCGTGCTCCAGATGGGAATTGTCTCCCTGAGTTCCATGTTCCTGCTGTGGCTGAGGTAGCAAAATGTCGTTTCTCTCTTCCAAACCACTCCAATAAAACTGAGCAAGAGGCAGAAAAATACCCATGTTGGTTCTGGGGGACTAGAAAAACCTAAACTAGCCTGTCCTGCCAGACTGATGTTTGGGGGTCTTGGTCCCCAGACCCGGGTGATTTGCTGGTGAAGGGGAAGGAAATTCCACCAAATTATCTCTGGCTGTAAAACTTCTGTTTTACAGGGTTAAGAGTTACTACTTTGAGTGCCCACGTGGCAGCCCAGAAACCCCCTGTGTGCTAGGCTGATCCCACAGAAGGGGAGGGGGGGATTCTGCCCCTCTGCCCTGCTCAGGTGAGACCCCTCTTGCAGAACTGAAAGAGGAGATCAAGCTTTTTAGCAGGGCCTATTGTGGAGAAAGAGTGATGGTTGTCAACTGGAAGAATGTAGATTTAGACCAGATATACAGGGAATATTTTTGCTTTTGTGCTGATGGTGGTGAGGGTCTGGCACAAGGTGCCCAGAGAAGCTGTGGCTGCCCCATCCCTGGGAGTGCCCAAGGCCAGGTTGGAGCCACCTGGGACAGTGGGAGGTGTCCCTGCCCAGGGCAGGGGGGGTGCTGGGCAGGGGCAGAGGAGGGGCAGACCCTGAGCTCTGCTCTGTGGGGACCAGGGAATGGGCTGGAGCTGTGTCAGGGCAGGGTCAGGGGGGATCTCAGGCCAAGGCTCTTCTTTGCCCAGAGGGGGGTTGGGCACTGCCCAGGCTCCCCAGGGCAGGGGGCACAGCCCCAAGGCTGCCAGAGCTCCAGGCTCCTCTCAGGGACAGGGGGTGACTCTTGGGGATGGGCCTGTGCAGGGCCAAGGGTTGGACTCCATGATCCTTGTGGATCCCTTCCAACTTAACACATTCTGTGGCTGCGATTCTATCAACTCAACTTGACTCATATCTCTGAGTCAAACAGGGCACCAGATGTGGGCAAGTGCTGAATTGGTCTATTTAACGTGTTTATAGAGTCACTTCTGTCCACAGGGTGGTCTCATTAATCTTAAAATGCTGTGTTATAAAATGTTATGATTTAATGCTCTTTTGCATTGGCCTTGAGTGCCATTTAATGTCTACATGCACTCAGGGAGTGACCTCAAGGCTGCAGTACCTCATGAGGGGTCTGTCCTCTGAGAGACTTGTTAGTGTAGGACTGAGATGAGGTGATTTCTGCACTGTAAAATGGTGCTCCCACAGAGACAGTTTTGGGCATGTCACATACAACTTCTTCTTTGGCTCCTCAGTTTGGTTGTACAAATGTCCATCTGGTTTTCCTGTAATTCATTTCATCATGGGGTGAGCACTGTCCTCATCTCAAAGGAACCTTGTCCAGTCTCTCATCACCTTCAGCTAAAGGAGCATCACAGATACTGCTGACTCAGAGAACCTGGAAAAAGTCATTTTACCTTCCATCAAACCTTTTCTTCTGTGAAAAATTCCTACAGGCTGACATGGGGAGTTGTTTGGCTTCTTTTTGGGGTCTCCCAGACAGTTTCAGTAATTAGCTTGGAAAACTATGACACATTTAAAATGGCTTTGGTGTAGTCATTAAGATGTGAATTCTACCATTTGTTTTATCCATCAGGATAAACTTGGATTTTATGGGCTTTGAGTGTGACAATAAGCAATCAAGTCAGGCCTTTGGATGGGAAAATACAGTATTTATTTTAAATCCACACAGGACAGATAATATTCAGAAGAGCTAAGAGTGATTTATTTGTGCTTCATCCTACTAACCTCTAATTAGGGTAAAATTTCCATTAGTCTCTAGGAGCACAACAACTGTCACAGAGCATCACTGGGGCTGTCTCTACACTTGAATTCCAGTAAGTTTTCTGTGGAGACATTTTGGTATGTGACAGGTAAAAATTTAACACTCCATCTTTGTCGTATGTACAGGCTTTATCACCTTTGTGTGCTGATGACAGGTGGGTCCCTGGGGAACTCAGTAGAAATACTGTTCAAACAAAATACATTGAAGCAAATACTTGGTGTACAAGTTTTACTGATTTTTTTACTGATCAATACCTCATGCAACATAATCTTTACCCAGAAAAGTCAAGGCTGATAACGATTTCAGAGTACTTGATTACATATATTATATATAATATATATATTCTTTGGTGTGATAGATGAATGGCAAAGAAAGCATAACCTTTCTAATCAATTCCAGTTACAAAGAAGGCTTATTAATAAATCAAATTTTAAAATGCACTACAGATAAATGCTATATTAAAAAGTATATGCATATGTGTTGAAAACTAAATCCCCTTGCTGTCATGTGACAGCAATAAAAGGATTTGCATGCATGTCGAAAAGCAAATCTCCTGAGGGATCTGCCAGGACTTTTCCTTTTGCTTCACTGCACACTGACCATCCTGTTCTTGGCTGGGTCAGCTGCTGTGTCTGAAGCTCCTTGGGTGGGTCTGAGCACCTTCCACATCCCTGCCTGACAGCACCAGGCTGTGCTCCCTCTGCAGTGGGGATCTGGATGACCCCAGCCTGGGAGCAGGGGCTGATGTGTCCAGAGGGACTGAGCCAGGCTGGAGAAATGGTCTGAACCTGCTGCAGTTCAACGAGGAGAAGCACAAAATCCTGCCCTTGGGGAGGAAGAAGCCCAGGCACCAGGATCTGCTGGGAGAAAGTCCAGCAGGAAAGGCCCTGGGGTGCTTGTGGAGATGAGCATGGGGCAGTATGGCCTTGCAACACAGAAGGTGAACTGTGTCCAGGCTGTGCTGGGAGGACACCAGCAGGTCAAGGAGGGGATCCCTCTCCTCTGCTCAGCACTGGGGAGCTTATCCCTGGAGTGCTGTGTCCAGTTTGTGGCTCCCCAGTACAAAGGAGACATGGACATTCTGCAAAGGTGGAGTGGGAGCTGTTGTCCAGAGAGCAGCTGTTTGTTTGATTTCTGGCTCTCCTTCCCTCTCCTCCTCCTCTCCACCCTGATAAAATATAGATTTTTTTCTGACCACCTGGACTTTCTGGTATGAAAAAGATATTGTTTCCATGTGAGAAGTTGTTATGTGATTACTGATATCATTTTAGTATCAAGGAAGAACAGTTTCTTATGAGAATTTTGAAACAACTTGATGAGAACCTAAATGTTTACCTAGTAAAAGAAGAGGTCAAATTCCTAAGTCCATTATAATGTATCATTCTTCCTTTTCATCCCGTTTATCATATCTGAGTGGCTGAGCCAAGATACCATATTAAAAGACAAATTTAAGCATATTTACAAGAATTCAATATTGCATCATATGTGTCAACTGCTGTATTTTGTAAAAGATAAGGATCACGATGATATCCTGTCATCATTAGGGCTCTTTCTTAGATTAAACTGTCATCTATAAATCTCTAGGCTGAATAAAAATTTCTGTCAACATCTGACCTATGTTTGGAGTTCTGGGCTTTGACACATATTGCACTTTAAAGGCACTCAAGCCATATGAACCTTTTTTTAGATGTGATAGCATTAACCCCATAAAAATTGTTTATTAAATTTTCAGAGGGGCAAATCCAAGCTTCAAAGCTCTTTACTTTGATTGCTGTACACATGGGGACATTTGAAATATCCATTTGAGAAGCTAATGAAAGACAGAAGCCCTATTCTGTTCCCAGTCTGGTTTAGCACTTGGGGTTTAACATTAGGCACTGACAGATGGTCTGAAAAATTCGGCATTTGCACAAAGCACAGTAGTTACAGCAGGAGTTCAGGTGTGGTTTGCAGGTTTTGAAGGTTGGCACACAGTTGGCAGCTGGTGGGGGCCTTGGTTTTGGAGCTGTTTTGCGTTCAGCATTTTTCTAGGAGGCAAAAACATGAGAATTGGTAGAAAAGCAAAGGGAATATGAGTCACACAGGTAGAGTGAACAGAGGGAGATCCTGGCTGGAGGTGAGAAGTGGGTTCTGACAGTGAGACCTGGATTAGCAGTTCAGAGGGCTGGTGAGACTGGCTCGTGGGAAATGGTGGCTTGAGACCAACCTTCTGAGCAAAATGATAAAACCCTGGGAGACCCAAATTCTCACCATGACTGGACAGAGGGTTGGGAAATGCTCTGTAGGGGACAATGTGGCAGCAGTGAAGAAGAGGATGAAAAAACTTACAAAGATGATAAAATTATCAGCAAAACCCAGTATGGATCCCCACACTTTTCCCACGAGTGAAATCCCTGTCAGTCTGTGGGGCTGGTACCACTTTGTTTCCTGAGCTGCAAGGCTGAGGGAGCAGGGAGGTGACTTGGCAATGCTCTGCCTCCTGTGGTTGGTCTGTCCAGGTGTCTTTGGAGCAAAGAGATCCTCCGTCCATGGGAGCCCCTCACTGCACACACAGCTGAGTGAGCTGACAAAGACCTCCCAGGCTCCCCAGGGAGTGCTGCTCCTCTATCTGTGACTTGGAAAGGTGGGAAACTCTGGGTGGCTCAGCATGTGCCTGGGACCTGGGAGTGACCTCTGGAGCCCACCAGCCACAGGCCCCCTGTGCACCTTTGTAACTGGGAGTTATGGAATAGTTTGGATGGGAAGGGATCTCTAAAACTCATCTCACTCCACCCCCTGCCATGGGCAGGGACACCTTCCACTATCCCAGGTTGCTCCAACGTGGCCTTGGACACTTCCAAGGATGAGGCAGCCACAGCTTCTTGTTTTCTTTCCACTTTTCTTGTTTTGCATCTGTTTTTACAATATTTAGAGCTTCAGGCTGGATGTAAATTATTTATCTCGTGGAATCGCAGTAAAAGCCTTGCAAATGAATGCACTGAGGGAAACTCTAGAAGTAACAAACCACTCTAATTCAACAAAGTTTTCTGAACAACCACCTACCTTGGAAGATTTCTTGTTCTCTGCCTCTTTCCTGCTGACTTTCTGGGATCTTCTGGTTAAATCTTCAATGAGAATAGCACAACATAATATGAAATCAAATATACAGTGTATTATTTCATTGAGATAATATTTTTGTGTGAGAAAAGGCACTTTGGTAGATGCAAACAAGGAATGATTTCAAAGAAATAAAATTAAAGATCTCTGTGTAAAATATGGGGCTGCATGTGCCCATTAATCACATGAAAAAAACAGGAGAAATCTTCAGAATTCTCTTGGGGGTTTTTTTCTGTTAAAAGATGGTGTTAGGCATAATTTTGGAAGGGATTAACAAGTGCACACTGTTTTTCACAAGCAAAATGTCTTTGCTGGTTTGGTATAAGCTCTGTCTCTGTGTGATGCCACCTTTCACTCCTTCATTCCTTCTCCATCCACCCCTTTGTTTTAGAAAATATTGCTTTTAAAGGTGTTTTGCTCATGTTCCTGTAACTTTGACTACTCTATATATTTATCACTATCTCTATTTTTATGTATTTATAACTATATATAAATTCTGTGACTAAGACTTGTCTTGGGCTCTAACACAGCAAGGCTGTGAAGGTGTGAGACACTTCCCAGCTCACCAACCTGTCATTTTTGGTACCTTTATTCTGTGTGTGAGTCTTGTTTTAAGCACTATCTGTGTGTATGGAATGATTGGGACAAAACATGTCCATATCCCTACTGATGAATTGTGGCTCCTCATCTGTTCCAGTGTTCTCTGTCACTATATTTTTGAATATTTGAATTGCTAGGATTGATGTAGTTACACAATGAAGAATAAACATTTTGGGCTAGTTTAAGGGGTTTCATTTATTGATCTTGCATTTTTATAGCTTCGATTATTTATCTCTGAGAAAAAGTGGGAGGAAAGCTGTTCTTCAAGCATGTAGAGTTATTATCAGTTAATAAGGGCAAGCCTTAAAAAAGGCATTGCTCTAGCTAGGATTAGTGATCTGGCTCCAGTTCCAACTGGAATATTCTGTGTTCTTTGTTATTCTGCCCTTTGAAAAACCTTCCTGATGGCGCCCAAGATCCTTGTAAGTAATTTAATTCTACCTTAATTTGACTTTGTACAGTACAGTTGTACAGGATTACCAGGATTGCTTTGCCTATGAAAGAGGTGAGTCTTATGCCAAGATCTGCCTTTTTTAATTATCCCTGCATTTTCAGTGGCAAACGTTCATTCTATCTGTATGGAGCAGAAGAATGAATACAAAGGTGAACTGGAGGTTGTGCTGTTGGCTCAGACTCAGCTCCTCAGTCTGCTGGGGATTCCTTTTCTTTCCCTGGCTAATTCCTCCTTCTGTTACCTATAAAATGGGAAGGAGCAGAGCTGGGCTGTGTCTTGGGGAGGACACAGGATTCTCTGCTCCTGAGGGAGGAGGTGTCTCTTGCAGACAAGGAAACAGGGCAGAGAGAGCAAGGGCTTTTGTGGGGCATTGCAGGATCACCCAAAAGGCAAAAGGCCCTGACAGCATTAGGGGATTTTTTTCTATCTTGGATGTCTGTTGGCAAAGGAATAGCACAGGATCATCACAGAATCAGGGAATGGCTTGGGACTTCAAAACGAGCCGTAGTGAAAATTGTTTTAACCTTCCCTTTTTACTTTGAAGAAGGACGGCAATTCTTAGAGTATCTGAGACATTCCATCTCTGTAGTAAAATCAGTTCATGGAATCATGGAAGGATTTAGGATGTAAGGAAACTTAAAGCTCTTCCAGTCCCACCCTTTTCCATGGGCAGGGACACCTTCCACTATCCCAGGTTGCTCCAAGCCCCATCCGACCTGGCCTTGGACACTTCCACATGTCATGACACAACATGACATATCTGTCATGTTTAAGCATGTGCTCACTTTTGTGAGAAGATAGAGAAATCAGCTGGAGGGAATGTATTTTATATCTTTGGCTTTAATGGGAGTTTAAAAAAAATATTGGAAGTGTGAGACTGAGGGAATCAAGGATCACAAGGACCATGAAATGGTACAGCTTGGCAAGCTGCAGAACAGCACAAACTTTACTAAACTTGCAGTTAAACATCCCTGAGTTAATGCAGGCTTCAAAGGTTCAGATTTCTTTAGAAATTCAAGTGTGGGGCAACTTTTTCTCCTTAAAAAAGTGTTTTGAGCAAGAGCTCTGAGAAAACACAGGAAACAAGGTAAGAAACCAAACTGCTTTAAGCAAAAGCCCTAAAGGGCTGTAGAAAGGAACTAAACAAGAAAAGCTTTGTTTTATGAATTCTTTACATTTTAACACAATTATGAATGGTGTTCTGCAGCTGATTATCTCCAAATACATGTAACATTCTTGAAAGAAGAATTTGGTGTAAATTAGGGCAGACACAAGGAAGCAATTTTGTGAAGGAAAGAGTTAAGTTTTACCCTAACAAGGTTTTTCTCTAACTGGACAGAGTAACAGTAGGGACAGAGCTGGTCCTGTCTTGGATAAATACATAGCCCCTGGCTCCCCCTTGCAGTGTCCTTTTCTCCCCCTGGTTAAAGACCAGGTAAACTGAGGTTATATTAGTACCTGCTAATACTGTTGATTTCCCTACCACAAGAGCAGATCCTTGAAAAAAACCCAAACCATTCTGTTCATTTTTTCTATATGCATGAGATTTTCAAAGGAAGATTATTGCTCATATTAGCAGAAAAACACTTCAATATAAAAATATGATAGGACCTGAAGTGAAATCTGTAAAACTAAGTTGTCTGATTGTTACTGTCTTTTTTTCTTTTTAACTCTAAACTGAGACTTGCCACATTGTCCTCTGACACTGAGACAGTTGTACGACATTGCAGTGTTATCCAAATAATCCATAGGAATCAACAACTGCATTTGCTGCAAATTTTGTTAATTTGGCAGATTTGACTCACCCACGATGGAGATGGCCGGGAGATCTGAGAGATCCATTTTGCTGCTCCTGGACAGGTTGCACTCTGTCTTCTCTTCGATGACCATGTAGGAACCAGCAGCTCTGAGCAAGCTGGAGCAGAGCAGGAGGCTGAGGAACAGGTTCTTCCTTTCCATCGTGGGCAGGAAAAATTCCATTGTCACGAAAACCAAAGTCAGCCAAGACCTGGATACAGAAGAGACCCAAGGATATGAATCTCAGCAATGGTTTTCTGTCATGTTATGCAGCTTTAGCAACAAAACTTTGCAAATTCTTTTACTTCCACCACTTTGTCTCCGGTACTGGAATACCAAGATTGTATTTGTCAGAGTGGAAAAAATGCTGGATCAAATAGAGCTCTCCTAGATGGTCTTTTTTCCTGATTCTTCTCTTAAAAGGTTTATTTTTTCATAAGATGTGAGAGTTCTCAGGGATTTTTGTACGACCAAGGGCAGAAGCTCAGTAACTTCATCAGATTTCTCTGGGAAAATCTTGGTTACAAATTCGTGCTGGAAAACATAGAAAAATAACTACAATTAAACACAAATTGTGTTTCCCATTAGTTTTCTTCTCCTAAAAATAACCTCGAAGTGGCTGCTCCGACTCCACAGTAAATCGCAGCCACAAATTCTGAGAGGCCCAAGTGCTCTAAAGTGTTTGTGGGCGTTTGGATTTAGTATGCAATGAGTCACTTGTAGGACGTGACAAAGTCTATGGGATTTTAGAGTATTTATGGAGGAACCTGAGCAGAGAGTGGCCATTCACCTCAGAAGACAATCCCTGTCCCAGCCAGCCCCTGGCGATGCAGCACTGGGCACACAGAGCGTGTCCCCTCTTTCTCCTGTAGATCCTTTGGATTCTTGTATTTCAAAGTTGATTTTTATTCTCAGATGCTTTAGTTTTACACCCTGTCAGAGTTATGGGAACCTTCTTCCAGCAGCATTGCCAGCCTCCAGATTTATGGGTAACTTTGTCAGTGAAAAGCTACTGGTAGCAATAAAAAGAGGGAGTGAAGCAAAATGTTTTGAGCCATTAAACTGGTTGTAATGACTTCACTACTGGTAAGTTAAAAGATGAAGAGTTTGGGCTTCAGTCTAATCACTGCTGCTGCACAGAGTCTGTTCTACACCAGGTTTACAGCCCCCGCTGACCTCACTGGTCCTGGTAAGATGGTGAATATTATGCTTTTAATTCCGAGTGCTGGAGCTCAGTTCTCAAACTGTCTGTTCTACAGGTCACACTCATGTAACAAATGAGTGCTGGGTGCATCGATGGTGCTTTCATTGGTGGTTACAGCTGTGCCATGAGGTGTTCAGCTCTGCTCTGGAGCCAGGCTGAGAGAGCTGGGGGTGTTCAGCCTGAAGAAGAGAAGGCTCCAGGGAGACCTTAGAGCCTCTTCCAGTTCCTAAAGGGGCTTATAAAAAAGAGGGAGACCAATGTTTTATACAGGCAGACAGCCATAGGACAAGGTGGAATGGTTTCAAACTAAGAGACATTTAAAGTAGATATTAGGAATAAAATCTTCCCTGTGAGGGCAGTGAGGCCCTGGCACAGGGTGCCCAGAGAAGCTGTGGCTGCCCCATCCCTGGAAGTGTCCAAGGCCAGGTTGGAGCAACTTGGGGTAGTGGGAGGTGTCCCTGCCCATGTTGGAAGTGGATGAGCTTTAAGGTCCCTTCCAATCCAACCCATTCCATGTTTCTGTGAGTTGCTCCCAGATCTATTAGGACTCCATTGGGTTATTGGGTTAGGGATGCACATGTTGGATCCTTTGTGGTTTAGATATCTGCATGAGCTGCAACTGAAATAGATATATCAGAGGTTGGAGTCTCACAGGGGGAAATTAACTTCTGAGCAGGGAGGGCTGCTCTCTCTGTATTTCAAATGAGACAACTGGTGGTGTTCAAAGCTGGTGTGAAAGTTCAGACCTCAACTGGGTCATAGTCATGGCGTAAAAGCCTCCTTTGAAGTAGTTGGTTCAAATTTAATAAAAGGAGATGGGAGGAGTCTTTCATTTGATCTCAAATCACCTACTAGAGGAGAAAGTACATCTTATTTAGGAGAAAATAAAAATTGCAATAACTGAAGGAAACAAGGTTTTTTGTTGTGCCAATAAAATTGAGGCCTTGAGTTTTCAGCTATTGCAATTCAATACAGAAAGAAGATGGAATGTCTGTGTTCATTCTTTACAAACTTTGATCTTGCAAGCTCTTCTACAGAAGTTCAGCCCTTGCCTGTGGCAATTGCTGATGTATAATGGAAGTATGTGAAAACATTTGCTAAGTCAGAATCCTAACCCAATCTTTTTCTTCTGTTAAGAAGAAATACTCTTTTATTGGCGTTTTCCCATCTCCTTTCACAAAAGATGCCCAAACCTCACTGAGATTTCTTGATGCTTCCTAACAACTGCTCTGTCACATATGTAGAAAACCATTCAGGTCCTAACCATGACCATTCAGGTCAAAATTAGAATTCCTTTTCATGTACCTAACGTTACCAACCTGAGTACTCCCGGTGATTTTTGTACTCTGGGTATGTGCTTAAAATTCATAAGCAATGGTTTGTGTGCCCAAAATCTTGTCTATATTTTGCAAAGATACAAATAAAATGTATTACTTAAAAATCTTAGCCTGCTTAACATTTAAACTTTGCTGATTCTTGAAGATAAGGGCATGCAAGGAAGGGATTTTTTGCAGTGAGGGTGGTAAAGCACTGGCACAGGTTGTCCAGAAAGGTGGTGACACCCCATCCCAGGACATATTCATGGTCAAGTTGAGCAACATGGTCGAGATGAAGATGCCCCTACTCATGGCAGGGGGGTTGGGCTAAATGGCATTTAAAGGTCACTTCCAATCCAGCCTATTCCAAGATCCCATGACACAGGGCTTGTCTGTGGCAGGTAGGTGTAGATATTTGGGTTCTTAATTCTTTGCACTCCTCTGAGTGAGGAGAGCAAGCTGGGAGCTGGAGGCTGTTTTGCTTTGCATATAGTGCTGTTCGTGCTGTAGATTTTGCTTCTTTTAAGCAACGTTTTTGCCTGGTTGCAGGATCTGCTGCCTAACACACGTGTGATGTTCAGATCAACATGTGCTGCCCACCAGGAGTGTGGGCTGGCACAAAAATGCCTGATGGAGCCCACTTTGGTCTGCCCCCAATGGACTGTTCAAATGAGCTCCCACCCCAAAAATGTTGCTTCCCTTGGACTTCCTTGTGTTTCTCTCAGTGAAATTGCCAATGAATGTGGTTGAGTCTGAGCAAACAGGAACATTTTACAGCTTGCATCTGTTCACTTCAAACAGTGACATCTGAATGTTTGCTGGGGTGGAAATGCAAACCTGGCTGCACAGGTTGATTTGAATCCTTGTACACATGGGGGTTCTTAGCCAGGAGCACTTGGGTGGTAGGAATTGTACAGCCTTCAAGTGACTGTTTGAAACAGAAAATTCATATATTGGTGAATATTTGATCTGAAAACTGTTCTCAGCTGGCTGGGAAGGTCCTGCTCCTTGGAGCAGGGTGGGCTGTGTGTGCAGCTGAGTTCATGGAGAGGGGAAAGAGGAATCAAAAGTGAAGATGAGTAGAAAGCTTTATAGAGCCCCAAGCCAGAGCTCCAGGAGTGTTTGGGCAATGCACTCAGGGGCAGGGATTGTTGGGGTGGCTGTGCAGGGCCAGGAGGTGTACTGGATGATGCTTGGGGGCCACTCCCACCTCAGGATATTTTATGATTCGATGATTAATCACGGGTTTCACATTTTGCATCATATTACAACTCCCTTGCCCTAGGTTTTTGTTTTTGTTTTTGTTTTTGTTTTGGTTGTTTGGGATTTTTTTCATGGCATTAAAGAGAGGTTTACCTTTCCATTTTGCTCATTATTTTCCTAATTTTCCTACTGGAACTCATCAGAGGCTGATTGAAACAGTCAAACTATTTTCCTTACATCCAGCAAGATTCACATCTGGTTGTCTCTGAACATTTAGATTTAAAAGAATTTTTTTTCCTTTTGAGCTCCTAACAATGAAGAAGTAAATTTCTTCAATAGTAGTATCTTGGGAAGGTTCCAATTAATTTCTTTAATGAAACTAAAATGTATGAGGATGATTATTGAATTAACCATATGATTACTGAATTTTTGGTTATGGGGAGTTAGTCTTCCCAGCACTGAAATTTAACCACTGAATTTTAGCTGCAGATTATTTATGGAAATAGTTAACATATGGATGTGGCCTTAGTTGTTAAGGGAATGACACTTAAAGGGAATTATATTTAAAACCAAAACAAAGGCAGACATTTGAAAGTTTTGTTGTCTGTCATCAGGGTAGGTCGTGCCCTTCTCTGTGCCATTTCCTCTCTGATTTGGCTTGTTATATTTCATATGGAAAAAAAGGTATTTTAAGCCTTACCCTAAAGGTTGGCTTTCCAAAATATTCTTTCTGAATGTAAATTTGGAAAATGTCAGATGATGGGAACCAGCTTTTTTGTCTCTTTAATCAACTTTCTGTGATGTCTTCAAGGAAATTTGATTTCTCCCAGAAACATCCTGAATATTCAACACTTTTGAGGGGAACTCATTTCTTGTCACCGCTGATTTCATGCTGTTTAGAGATTTATCTTCTTCCAACAATGGAGTGAAGAGTGTGAGACATTAATCCAAAAAGTCTGCCATCAATACTGGAAGGGTCAAGTAGAAGTTTTCTCAGAAGGTTTGTCAAACTTGGACCAAATCATAAATAAACCAGTAGCATTATAAAGAGCCTAAAACAGCTGCTTAGGAAAATGAGAAGCTACAGTTGCTGAATAAAGACCTATGCAGAAAACTCTGTTGCAGCACTTGCTGAAAAATCTTCATCTACACTCTGCTGCTGAGCCCCTGCTTTGAAAAGGCTCACAGAATCAATTCCAACCCCTGGCTGATCACCACCATGCCCACTAAAACATAGGATACAACAGGAAAAGAGGGAATGCAAGGAACAAAGCAAGAATTAGTGGATTCCTTGAAAGATGTTGATCTTTTAAAATGGTGAGAGACTGAAGAAGTTAGAAAATTAATGTAGAGGTTAATAGGTTGGCTGGGGATCTTCCAAGGGGGCACATAGACCTGTGCTATCCAGTTTCCAGAGCAATCCCACCTCAACCATCATGTTTCAGCAAAGGAATAGCAGTAGAAAGGGAAATGGGGTGTTAAGGGGCAAATGGGAATCACCAGTGCTGGCCCCAGCCACAGGAGCTCCTTTGCCATAGAAGTTTCCTAGCAGCAGGTTAGGATTGACTGCACAGAATGCACAGCAAAGATAGGGGCTGTTTAAGGCTTTAAAGGCATTGTCAAGATGTGAAAACAGATGAGTAAATACAAAGAAATAGCAGCTACTCATCCTAAAACGACAAAATAATTTAAATAAAAATTGATGCAAGTAAAGGTCTCCCCATGGAACAAATCTGGAGGCTCTGTTTGGAGCCTGACCTGAATCTCATTGAATTTCAGTTGTTTCATTCAGTGTTGGGGAAATGGGCTGATAATCTTAGTACTCCTTTCTTGGTCCAGACCTGCCATACAGCTCTGAGCTTCTGGGAGAATGATGACAGGGCCAAACCTTGCAGGGTGGTTTTTCTTGTTTGGATGGGCACCTGAATTTCTCAATCCCCTCCCCACGCTCCCCTGGACATCCTCTTTGCCATCCTCACCCACACACCCCACATCTGCCCTTGCTTGGCAATTGAAAGATGAGGAAAGTTGAGTGAGAGCTTAACGCTGGCAGGGTCATCAAAACACTGCTCTGCAGAAAGGAGAAGCCCACACAAGCTCAGCTCCAGCTGGGCTGTGGTGGGCTTTTGCCTCCTGGGCTGAGGTGGGCCCTTGGAAGCATGAGAAGGAGAATAGCAGCACGTTTCTGTTCCTCTGCTGTGTTCTGGTCTGTGAGTCCTCAGACCATTTGAGGATCAAATTTTCATGCTTTTCAAATGGAACAGCAAAAGGCAAATTCTTGAGAACATCCAAAAGAACAAAGCCAGGAATTTCTGGTTTCTCAAGTACATGGATGTCCCATCCCTGGAAGTGTTCAAAGTCAGGTAGGATGGGGCCCTGAGCACCCTGGGCTAGTGAGAGGCATTCCTGCCCATGGGAGTGGGGTTGGAACAAGATAATTTTGAAGGCCCTTTTCAACCTAAACCAATCTATTCTGTGATTCTACATCAGGCAATATGTTTCCCTCAGCATTCAAATCTATTAATATTTACCTTGAGTACAACTTGGGCAGTTGTTGGTGGGGGAGGACCCACACAGATTGTTTCATCCAGCCTGCCCTAAGACTGAGGCAAAGGGTTTCTCTGGGACCACCCATGAGGTTCAGTTTCCAAATGTTTTCTTATCTTTTTCAGCTTCAGGGACCTGGCCAGGTGATAATGCATCACCCATGATGGCAACAGAGGAAGAGTCTTTCTCGGCAAGGGAGGTGTTCTTCCCCTCCACTTGATCTCCAGTGCAGGGTCATCATAAATGGTTTTTCCCTTAGGGAAATATCCCATATATTCCCATCTGCTACTGACCATAATAGTAAATCCTCAAAACACTCCCAATTTTGTTCTTTTCTTCAGCACAGTGAGATGCAGTATAATAAATACCACTACATTGCCTGGAGAGAACTTTCATGGCTGCTGCCAGTCCTTCTGTTTGCATCTGCTTGCAAACATATCTCTGCAGGGTTTGTATTTCTTTGTTTCAAATCACTTGATTTATAGTTACTCCAGCATTCCAGTTCTACCAAACTCAGCTGTTCTGGAAGCCACGAATGAATTGCAAATTCCACTTACCAGTGAGTTTTGACACTGAATAAGGGATTCAGATTAACCTTTGTCTGGATCCCAGGTGCATGACTACAAGAACCATTACACAAATGCCTTTGCACAAAACATAATAGCTGTTGGGTTTGTTCTGAACACGATTTCTTCTCTGTGAGTCAAGTTTATTGATTATCCCCCTAATATCTGTTTTGTGTTATTCAAGACCCAGGGTAAATGCCACTATTGGATTCTCCCATTTGTGTACTTATTACTGGGTGTCTTTCATTCTGACTTCACTTTTCTGATCTCAGGATTTCATGAAAGCAGGTTCCATGTTCAAGAGCATTCCAGTCTCATACTTCATTCATTATTTCATGGTCTACCTTTGTATTTTGGCTTGTTTTAATAAAATGCAAAGCACACAGTTGTGGTGCCTGGCACTGAATATAAACTCAGTGTGTTTAAACACTGATCCATGGACTATCTAGGAAAATTGTCATGTCTGTAGCTGAAAAGCAACTTTTTCAAGCTTTAAAAAAACTTGGGTCCAAATATTTTTTTATTTTAAGTGCAATAGTTGAGGTTATTTTTACAGTTTTCCTCTAATGCCTCTACTTAATGCTACCAGCTAAGTTTCCCCCCCAGCCAACATATTTTCCCTCAGGCTTTCCAGGAATGACCCTGGAGGCAGAGGTGCAAGTGGTTACATCCCTTTCACTCCTGGATTTAATCCATCTCTCCAGACAGGCCCATGTTCCTGCTGCCTGTGTGAGACCCTCACTGGGAGCGTGGTGGGACAGCAGGACACCAAGATCCTCCCTGCTGTGACCAGGGAACTGCAAGAACTCAGCTTTCCCCTTCTACCAAATGGGTTTAAACCCCTATTCACCTGTATGAAGTGGTGCAATCTTAGCTTGCTTTTAAACAAAAAAATGACATGAATTCCTAGGATTCAAATTTCCAGTGTGTTACATCCCAATTTCTGCTTCTTTTCACCTTTAAATTGAAAACAAGTGTATAACACACTATTGACCAAAGTCAAACTGGAAAGTGGCATTGGAGGGCTTCTCTCAGCTCATTCTCATTCCTTTGGTTCTTCCTTCCAGACTCTTCTCTCTGATCTTCTGTGCAATTTTTTTGGTCATTCCCAGGTGCAGGGACCCAGCCCAAGGGGCACTGTCTTTTCTATGGTTTCTCTCTGGCAACCCCACAATCAGTTCACTAAAGTGAATTGTTATTTGTTGTACAGTTGTCTGTAGATAGTCACTAGTGTTTGATGCAATATGTTGTTTCTCTGCAATTTTATCTTTATCTTTTTATCGTTAACTTACTGAACTCAATCAATCTACCCTTCTTGCTCTTTGTCTTTCGATTTTCTGCTCCTACATATTGTTTTCTTTTATTTTCAGCAATCCACTGTGCCCTGATGCTTTTGACACAGAATTCCCTTTAGAAAAATTTCTCTTGCCTTTCTTTGCCCTCTTTTATTGTTTTCCTCCCTTGTCCTCAGCATCTCCAGCTGGGTAATCTGAGGAATGAAGCAGTGAAACCGTGTGAGATGCAACAGTGCAGAGGCCAAGTTCAAACACTTAAGCTTGAGAGCAAAAAATTCTGAAGTTAGTGCCTTCTGGATTTCAAATGGTAGAAGGAGAATTGGCTGCATTGTTCACAGCATGACCAAGAGTGAGAATCTGATGCAGCTGTGAACAAAGCAAATTCAATTCTAGGGCATATTAAGAAGAGTATTTGTAACCAAAACATGTCCTTTACACTCTGTTTTTTATACACCTGACAGGACTTAATGTGGTGAAGGCTTTCATTCCCTCACACATGTTGGTTGCAAATGTGAGAACATTTTATTGACACCTGTGGTAAACCTGAATATTATCAGGCAAAAGGGCCTGGTTCTATGCCTAGAATTGAATATTTTTTGAGGATTGCTGGATATTTACACATTGTTATTACATGTAATGCACAGTTATAAATGTATCTTACTAACATACACATTTTTCCCATTTCTTTGATTGCATCCAACTATTTTTATTGTATTTTTATTGTATTTTTATTGTATTTTTATTGTATTTTTATTGTATTTTTATTGTATTTTCAATAAGAGTAAAATGAGCTTTTGAAACTTCTGAATTTTTTTTCAAAATTCCCTCTCTTTTTTTGAAAAAGGAAGGTGATGTTCCATCTCTGTAGTAAACTCAGTTCATGGAATCCCAGATTGGTTTGGATTGGAAGGGAACTTAAAGCTCATCCACTTCCACTCCCTGCCATGGGCAGGGACACCTCCCACTGTCCCAGGTGGCTCCAGCCTGGCCTTGGACACCTCCAGGGATGGGGCAGCCACAGCTTCTCTGGGCACCCTGTGCCAGGGCTCCACTGCCCTCACATCCTGGAGGACTTGGATTCAACCACCAAACACTGGAGGAATGGAGTGATCCAAACCTGGTGGAAGGCAGTCCTCAATCCTGGGAGGACACAGTGCCCAGATTCTGGATGGGTGATGTTCTCAAATGTGGGACAACACACATTTTGTCAACTGCAGCAGGAGCCTTTCCAGCTCTCATACCTTTGAAAGCCTCACAGCATGGAATGTATCACAAACACATCAATGTGACACTGATGGTATCCTCTACAACCTATTCCTGTGAAGAACACTCTTAATTTGATTAATGGAAGAAATTTGACTCTTTTCTTCACCTGTGTCTGACACACACAGATGCAGTTAGTTAGTTTTCATTGCATCAACCCTTCCTATGACCTGCAACTTCTTGAGGGTTCTTGATGACTACAAAGCAGTGCAAAAACCAAACAAGGTCCACAGCCAACCTAAAAAGATCTGCCATGTGCAGGAATATGCACTGACAGCCATAATTGGGCTTGTATATATTTATCCCCCCCAATTTACAGATGTATTATTTACAGGTGTATTATTCACACACTGGTTCAGGAGGGAAGGAACCACAGTGGGGCATCTTGGTCCCACCTCTGCTCCAGCAGGGCCATCCCAGAGCACATGGCACAGGATTGTGTCCAGATGGTTCTGGAATATCCCCAGTGAGGGAGACTCCACACCCTCTCTGGTCTCTGTTCCAGTGCTCAGTCACTGCACAGCACAGATAATTCTGTGGATCCATATAAAGGCAGTACAGTTTAACTCTGTGTGTGTATCACAGATCAGCACAGACTCTTTCAAACCACCCTCTGTATGGTTTTCTCTCATCAAAACTATATCAGACTGTTCAGACCAAAACTGCTCGAGCTGCTTGGGTGGGCTGAACATGGAGAAAACATATTCCCATCTCAAGGATCTTCAGGTGTGCCATCAGAGCTCAAATTTCAGGAGAAAAGGGGTGAGGATCACTCTTTGTGGCAGGTGGGAGCCAGGACTCTCTGGGGGTTAGAGATAACCATGTTCAGACTGAAAAGGAAGAGTCCTTTTATAAGAAAAACTTGTCCATTACAGTTACTATAACTCAAGATAAATGACACTTCTTGCTTTCCTCCATCCTATTGCCCATTTGGAGCCATCCCTGCTCAGATGCCATGGTGTTTGTTCAGGCTGCACGGGACAATGAGAAGAGGTTTGAATCACAGGTGAAAAGGTTGAGATGAGGTGCAAGGGCTGGAAAGCACTGCAAGCAGATAATTATTCAGTCTCCAAAGTCAGGGATATTCAGGAATGAATTAGATATGTGTCTGTCAGCCACTCTGCTCTGCCACTTGTCATATTCAAAACTAACAGAGATTCAAACAAAGCAGCACAAAACCCAGACAAAACCACACCCTCTTGGGTGCTGGCCAGTGTGATGTGCAAATAAAGCCAGGGGTTGGATCCTTGTCTCACCTTCCATACAGATGTCAGATGCCCCAGCTGAGGATGAAGGCCATTTTAAAGCTAGACCCAGACTAATTATAGAAATATTAAACAGAAACAATGTCAAAAGAAGCAGCTCTGACTGAAGGGAGCTGTTGTTCTGCCCAAGTGAAAAAGGCATCAGGAAGCAATAATTGTTCTGCCTGTTTGCAGTGGTCAGGATGAAGGATGTGGTTCTTGTAACAGAGCAGTTGTGCTCCTTGCTGTGTTTACGGTGCACTCAGAAGTGGCTGTTGAACTGGTGGTTTAGAAGACCCTTGAGAAAGTAGCCTGAAATCCCCAGAACGGGACTGGATAAACAATGTGCTGCTAAATATCCATGAGGAAACAAAGCTGGAATGAACCCATTGGCCTCAGCAGACCCTCGTGGGTGTCAGTCTTTAAGTCTCAGTTAAACCGAGAGATAATATGTCTGGTAATTCACTACTCTAAATTTGTCTTTTTTCCATTTCTAGGAGCTGAATCCTTCTAAATCTTCTGCTTCACTGTGGAAAATGCTTTTGTTTTCTTTTTCCCCTCCTGGAGTTGGTTGGCTGAGCAGGTAACTCCCAGCTCGGGAGAACAGGTTCAGTAGAATTGCTAAATAGAGTGATAATAATAATGATACTAATATATAAAATAATATGTTATTAATAAATATATAATAATCTACTAATATGATAATTATTCTATTTAGTAAAAATTGTTATATTATTCTTATATAGGTCATATGTAAATATAAAAATTTATATTTATATTTTACAGTTTATGGAACTCATATATAAATAAGATTTCTCTCCCAGTTCTTCAGTTACTGTGTTTAGTTTTCTAATTTCTCATTAGAAGCAGAGGTAGTGCTCCTTTAGTGACCTTGGCTATGCCAAATAATTTCCTTATATATAATATGGATATAAAAATCTATTAAAATATATAAAATACATAAAAATATATACTATATAATATATATAAAATAATCCGCTCTAGTTATTTTTAATCAAGATCTCTCTCCAGATCCAAAGGATCTCTATGCTACTCCAAAGTTTTGCTAGGATCTGAGTCAAGCCAATGCCCATACAATGGCTTTATTGTCCCCAGATCTATTAAGTCAGTGGTAATTATCTGGCTATTCCCTGTATTAAGCTGTGTCAGGGAAATTTAAGCTGGATGTTAGGAAGAAATTCTTTCCAGAAATAGTGATTGGCCATTGGAATGGGCTGCCTGGGGAGGTGGTGGAGTCACCATCCCTGGAAGTGTTTAAAAGAGACGGGATGTTGCACTCAGTGCCATGGTTTAGTTGATGAGGTGGTGCTGGGTCACAGGATGGACTTGGTGAACTCAAAGGTCTTTTCCAACTGAGTTCATTTTCTGATTCTTGAAAAGGAGCTTCGCACCCATCTTCACCAGCTGAACAATTAGCACCCACATTAAACTGGCTGTTCAGACTTCCTTCAAGGAGCAGCTGATTCCACAGTTCTGGAGTGAAATGACTCAGTCTGCTTATTCCAGAAGGATTCCTGCCTTAAAGACTAGAGGGAGACAGAGTCTTTCCTTCTCTCAATACTCATCTCAGCTCTTGTTCATCTGCCAACTTTGTGGCAACTATTTAGATTGCTTGAGTTAGAACAACTTCAGCACCTGCCCTCTGATTAACTGATAGAAGGTGAAGTGTTTTTATTATCTGGGTTTTTTTAATCATGTATTAGATGTATTAGGGGTGTTATTTCCAGGACACTCCAGTAACTCTACCTGGAATTTAATCTGCCTTTAAGGAGTGTCATTTTGCTTCCTATTTTTTAAGTAATTCTAATGTTCTTATTTATTTTTAATAGCATTAGCCTCTTCTTTTTTATTATTTTGTTTGGTTGTTGTTTGTGTTTTTTTAACTACATATTTTTCTGCTCCCAGGGTTGTTTAAAGCTCAGGGACAAGACTGTTTGATTGAAAATGTACTCCTGCCTTCATGCTGGGATATAGGGCACTTTATAAAGCATTTTAAAAGTCTTCTGGCCTGTTCCTCATTTGCTGCATGTTGAAGTCTTTTCCTAACTCACTTGGGGGAAATCTTCTAATTCTTTCCAGCTCTGGGAGACCAGTGAAGTGTCTGTCCTTGAAGACTGTAGGAAAGAAGAAGCTACGGAACTATTGCTGCTCCATTTTCAGTTTCCAGGGAAACACTTAGATGAAATACTTATATCTTTACTGTCTTATAAGAGCTTGTATATTGTTTTGATTAAGAGACACTATTTTTGACATATCCTTCCCTTCTCTTTCTATGCATGACTCGATAGAGGCTTTACAGACACGGATATGTGAGATTTCCTATTTGTATTCCGTGTCAAGCCTCTGTTTTCTGTGATTTTTGTTCTATTTGTACATTCAGGAACAAATTGGCTTTTATGTTGCAATCAAGCCATCCAAGAAGTGAAATTATTTTTAGGATGTAGTTGTGGGATAGTTGATCTGTGTCTGGTGGAGGCTGATGGTGGATTTGCCTCTGAAATCTTACGGGCAGCAATAATCCTTCTGGTGGCAATGCAATAAATAAGAACAATAGTCAATTTATATCTGATAAGTTCACTCTCTGGCTTTACCTGCTGGTAAATTTTGAGCAATTCCCTCTTTGCAGTGAGAGGCCAGAGTGTTTCCACGGGGGAGGGAATGGAGTTGGGAGGAGCCGAGTGCCACGTGAAACCTGTTTGCAGAGGATGGAAAGCGCAGTGAGGAACAGGAGACGTGGTGGTGGAGGTTCCCGCTGTGCAGGACATGCACAGAGGACGGGCTGCAGCTGTGGGGCTCAGGGGGATCCACCCAGGAGCTTGGGGCCCTGAGTGCCTGCTGCTGCTGCTGCTGCTGCTGCTGCTGAGGCTGCTTCCGATAGAGCACAGCTGTAATTTGGGGTCAGACTGGCGGGGAGGAGCTGGGAGGTGCCTCCTCGGGGGTTCCCTGCTTCCCTTGGATGCCACCGAGGAGGCAGCAATTCCTGCTTGGCTGATGGCAGACAAAGAGCAACTTGAAGGGGCTGTGACTGAAGGGTTCAACTTAAAAGAGAATGATAAAAACCTTTAAGTTGTATTCCATGTGTAATGGCGTTCCTAAATATCTCTTCTCTCTGCCCCTACCCTTGACATCCTCAGGGGGACGACCCGTGTTAATCTTTGTTTATGAGCACGATTTCTGCCTGAATTCACTTGCATATCGGTGGCATGTGTTTGTTGTCCCAGCTGGAACTGCTTAGTGGCAGCGAGGGGGGACCTTTCTGGTGTGGTTGTGATGCCAAAAAGATTTTTGGGCATTCTTTCCACATCCCAGCAATGTCCTGACTGTGGCACAGGAACATGAGAACAGTTGGGGCCATTAGATTTGCATGAAGTAGCTGTAAATTTTTTGTTGCCCTTTTAGAAATGAGGAAATGGAAAATTAGAAGAAGATCTATTGTATTCCTCTTGTCTGTGTGTGGAAAATCCTGGGATCAGGGACTCGGATGTCATGTCCCACGTGGAGGAAAGACAAGGGAGCACTCTTGGGTATCCCCAGGATCAGTGAGATCAGGGCTTTCTCTACAAAGTACTGAGAGCTTTCTCTCATGGAAGCAGAGAAATCCATGTGTGGCCCATAAGTGGGAAGTAAGGATGAAGGCAAATGCTTGGAAGTGTTAACTGATAGAGCCCATAGGGCAACAACACCCTTGGCACAGATTCAGAGACTTGTAAGATCATGAATAAAAATGAAGGTCTGGTCATTAGTTAGCACATAATACAGGAAACAATGTCACTCCAGCAATTTTGCTTAGAAGTTGCATTTCTTAGCAAAAAAATACCACTTTTTTATATCTATACTTCAAGTTTCTATAGTAGAAAATCCGTATCAGCCTTGGATAGATGCTCTAAAGTTCAGGAAGAACCAGAAGAGTCCAGATCATGGAAATTTTTTGGACCTGGCTTCTACTTCTGGTGACTTCATTTCATTAGAGCTTTGTTATCTTGCTTCAAAACCCTTCACCCCATCCTCCCTCCAACCCTGGCAACCAGGCTGAGACACTCTACATTTTCCCCTTGGCATTAAAGAAACTGAGCTTTGAGAGCTCTCTTTAGACAGATTATTGCATTCTTTTGATTCCTTTTGATTTATCCAAAGCCTTTCCACTCCATCAGTGATATTCTTGGAATGTCTTCCAGATACAGTCATACCAGCCTCAAACAATGAATTTGCTCCAATTTTCACATCCAAGAGCTACATTAACAATTTTGACAGCAGTTTTACAGCTCATTTCTACCACAACTTCCAAACTAGTCAAGTCAGGGTTTTTTCTGTTAAATTTGCTTTTTAAAAAGGGATGTTGTTAACACTTAAATTAATATTTCGTCTATGAAAATATCCTACAAGAGCTTAAGTAACAAAGTTAGTTAATTTAATTAAATAGTTAATTATAATAGTTAATATTAACCCTATTTTGTCAAGGGCTTTAGCAGGTCTTTACTCTGCAAAACATTGAGGGGCTAATTCATGCCTGCAGCTCTACTTATGTGTCTGTGCATAACAGATTGAAAGGAATATTAAAGAACTGAAGTTGTAAAATTTCTTCAGTTTCCAATGAATTGGGGTTTTTCTTCCGTGCACAAAAGAAAAGAGTATTTTCCTCAGTTATCCTCCCTATCTGTCATCATTTGTGTGTATTTGCATTTGGACTGGAAGGCTTTGAAAGCAGCATTCAGAGGCTGCTTCCGTGGGAAAAATTCATTATTCTGTAAAATGGGAGATGCAGTGGGAAGGGGGGCTTTGATATTTGGGAAGGCAAACAAGGCATTATTTAGGAAAAAAACAACAAAAACAAACCAAAACAAAAAAATCCCCCCAAACTCAACCAAATAACGAAAAGTCCAACTCCACCCCCAAAACCAAGTGTCAAAAATCCCCTGTCGGACGCTACTAAGCATCAAAAGGCTTCTTTGAGAGAGATTGATTAAAGTGCCCGAAATGTGGATGGGAGAGCCTTCAAATTATCCCAACAAAATGCCTGGAATTCTGCAGGGGGAGGGGGGAGCACGGACTCCGCAGTCCAGTAAGGGCTCTGAAGGACCCTTCTTGTCTCTGATTATTAAGAAGATGCCCAGAACCTACGAAATTGCTGGGGCAGCACCAAGAGCACTTCGAAACACGAGCTCTCCTTTGCTTTCATAGTGCGCCCCAAAGGCACGACCAGGAGAGATCTGTAAAGCACAGACAGAGAAATAAAACAGGAGGGGAAGACAAAAATCCGGGAAACGGTAAGAAATGAATCCATTTAGAAAAGCAACAACTGCAATAAAATGAATGATCTGTGTGTTTGTTTTCTAGAGGCTGTAGGCACTGTAAAATTGATAGAGGTGCTGCAGAAATGGATGTTGAAAGAATTCTGGTGTTGCAAAGAGCAATCATAAAAATTATCCCTGCGTTGTGCATCTTGTTAACTATGTAAAGCAACTTTTGCCTGGTGAGTTTGCACAATATCATATAATATTATGAATATTAATGGAAAATTACACAGTTGGACATGTGTAGTGTAGCATTAGTTTTTGTTATAGAGAGAAGTTACAGGGCAAATTAGAAAAATAATCAGTCTGATGCTCAAAAAGAGATGTTACCGCTCCTAAAATAAATCAAATCATATATCATATTTTATGTATTATAATACCTTATAATTTCCAGAGTTATGAAGGTTTCAGGAAAATAAAAATTTATTTCAATATTCTACCGTCATTTCATTTACCACACTTGGACAGGGGAATAAAATAATGTAGTTAGTTGGAGCAATGTAAAAACACAGCTTGGGGAAAGAACGTTGTTAGTGTTAAAATCCCGTAATAAAACAGTGTATAAGGATAATGCAACATTTAAAATAATGTCAGGAAAAAACTTCAAGTACACTAAACGAAGAAAGGAAATTTGCTACGAAAATAATCCAAGAGGCAGAAACACCAAACAGAATCGAAACAGCCCAAATCCCAGAAAAGAGGGGTTTGAAGTCGAACAGAGAAGAGCAGAAAGGTAAAATACCCAAGCTAGAGAGTTTTCAATCTTTCCCGCGATGTGCGGGACTGCCCCGGGGGCAGGCAGGGACCGAGCCCCGCAGCCACCCGCGCTCGCCCCGCGCGGGGAAGGTGAATGCCCTGCCAAGGTGGCGGGCTCTGGTCCTACCGGAGCTCAGAGCTGCTGTCCTGGGCATCAGGCCCCAGCTGCTCTCCCTGGTCCCGCTGCTCCCGGGCGAAGGCAGAAGCGTTTCCCAAATTCTAGGGAGGATGGACACTCTATTCTACTTCGATTTCTGCTTTTTTTCTCAGTCTTCTTTTTTTTTTTTTTTTTTTTCTTTCTCTTTTCTTTTTCTCCC
>VXBA01001826.1:3674115-3743232 GCA_013399895.1 Serilophus lunatus | reverse complement strand
AAAAAAAAAAAAAAAAAGTGGTGGAAAGTTGACCCTCAGCCCCTCCTTTTTCCTACCATTTGAAACCCGCCAGGACGGATCTGGTCCCGCCGTCTCCGGGCAGAGACGATTCCAGCTGAGGTTTTCCTGTCACTCAGGTAGAAAAAGGTACATAACAAGGGAGTGACCGAAAGGACCTGAGGGTAAAAACCCCTCGGTTTTGCCCCTGAGTGCCTGCTGGGGCTCGTTCCTGCAGGTTTCCCCCGGGAAGCTCACCGTGAGAGCTGGGCATCTCCACAGGCTGTTCCTCAGCCGTTCCCTTGGCAGGAGAATTGGGAATTTTTCATTGATGCGCTCCAACGAGATAGTTTTTTGGAGCCACTAAAAGCCCAAACACTGTGGAGGAAAGGCTTTTTTCCTTCAGCTTGATCAAGGCATGTACAAAGACCAGCCGAGTTTATCAGAACATGGACACGATGATTCAAAACATACCAAATGTCCCTTTATAATTTCAAGGGCTGAATTATACATCTCCATGGTATATTAATTATTTTTGAAGGCCATTTTACAGCCATGTGCTTGTCATGTGTGCCATGAGAGGGGTTTTCATGCCTATTTAGGTAAGTTCTGTGTGAGAGGAGAGAGAGGTTCGGGAGTCATTAAGCTCTTTAGCTGCTGACAAGACTGCTCCTGTTTGCAGCCTGGGGCGCCAAAACCTTCAGAATGGAAGAAATAATGAAGTAGCAGTGGGTTTTTCAGAAGCTGAATGATCACATTTGATTTAACAGCCTCGGGAGTGTTTGTTTGGCAAAAGCTGATGGAGGGATTGAAGCTCTGACATGAAACAAAACTGCAGCCCCTTTGCATTTCTCTGTGTTATTAACAAGTCTGTATTCTTTAGCGCTGAGCATCTCACCAGGACTATTCTGGGGATGGAGAAACACCTCTTTGGGAGGTCTTATTGCTATTTTTTTTTTTTTTTTCCAGTCAGCCTCCCAGACTCTGTTGGAGTTTAAATGGGAAAGATGATACTAAGATAATGTGAAAGGACTTTACAGGACTTGAAACATCTGCAAAAACCATGAAGCCATGGGAATTGCTGCCTTGGAGCCAGAACCACTCCTCACAACCCACAGATTGGAGAATTTGGTAAATATCGAGAATTGTTTGGGGTTTTTTTTTACTGCTTCATATTGGAGGCACCAACAGTTTGTGACGTGCAGTATTTTTGATATCTGGGGATTTCTGTTCCTACCAAAGGAAATGAACAGTGCTCAGCCCGTGCTTTTCCAAAAAGCACCCAGTGTTAGCTTGGATCCTGGGACATTTAGGGATTACTCACCAGCAGAGTTCCTGCAGGAAGCAAAGATGTGTCCAGTCACCATGTGAGGGGCAAAATGGGACTTCTGTGAGTGACCTGAATGTGCTGGACAGGCCACGTTGGAGGAACCAAGGTGGAGACGAAGATGTTGAGGAAAAACACCTGAGTGATGCTGAGAAAAGTCCCTCAGAACAGCAGGAGGGACACAGACTTGCAGGAATAACCCTAATTCCTGAAGCTCTTGAGAGAATGAATGTTTTTTCCTCATTTTGTGCTCATGCAGCTGCATGGGTGATGGAATGAAGACAAGCACCATGGCAGAACTGGTTGAATTTTAGGGGGTTGGGATGTTAGTTCTTAAAATTGATATTTGTCACATGAAAAACTTTAATAGCAACCAAATTCTCCATCTGAAAGAGTTTCAATTACAAAACTTTATGAGCTGATATCTGCAGGCGGATTTACAGCATCAGAAATTTCCTTTCTTTTGAAAATGTTATTCTTGTTCCATTTACAAAGTTCAAGTTCCAAATGTTATGATTTTTATTTTTTTTTCCTTTTCAAATAAAAACTAATATAGTCTAAATTTCCCATAAAAGAAAAACTATTTTTCAGACACTGCTGTTGTCTGAATTAGGGCCAAATTCTGCTCTTAGCTTCTCTTCCAGCCTTGAGGCCCTGAATTTACATCTTGTTGTATTGCAGACATTTTTGTGACCTAATTAATTTTCTCATTTAAAATTGAAAGGAGGATCCCAGGGATTTGTTTTGTGCTGCTTTGAAATGGAGCTCTGCTGTAACTGTGGAGCATGGTTTGGGTGTTGGACATGATGCAGGAAACCTGGTTTGTATTCACGGTGCCAGTCTTGTAAAAACTCTTTTTATTTTCTGTTCTTGTGAGTTTAAAACAAAATCAATGTATTCTGCCTTTCCTCATTTCCCTTTTTCCATAGTTGGCACATCTTGGCTTTTTATTCTGTATGTGAACACACTCTTCTATATTTGCTTTCCCATATTTTTCAGTCTGTTTCATTTCCTCTCTGATATGTTTTCAGGCTCCTTTATCCACTTGTCTTTATCTGTCTTGCCTTCATCCACCTCATTTTTCTTAATATCCATACTTTTTGATCTCTCTCATTTCCCCCTATTTTGTCAACTTCTCCATCTCCTCATAATTCCTTCTGGCTCCCTCACATACCCTTCACCACTCTTTGTTCTCTGACTCCTTCATGCCACCTCCTTCCTGTTCCTCCTCTCATGTGCACCTTTCTGCAGATGCATCAGGAATGGGATGAGTTCCCATAAGGATCTGGGAATATATAAGGTCTGTTTGCATCCAGACAAGGATCAATGTCCACCCATCATCTGCAAAGTCCATTAGATAGTCTGTGACTTGTTACAGATCATGTTTTTTAATGGCCTTGATAAAAGGATTTGGTGTCTTTCATGAGTTTCTGTGACCTGACTCCTCTCAGCAACATCTCTTTGATTTTGAAGTCATGTTCATGTGACAGAAAGCAGCTGATCTATCCTTGTTTGACTGCATTTGTACAGTTCAAAAATGTAATTTATTAATAATTTATTAGCTGTATTAATGAGGTTATTAATTTTAATCTCAGGCACAAATGCTTTTATTGGGAAACCATCACTATTCTGAAAACATTCCCAGCTTGGTTTAAGGTGTTTTTTTCTAATATATAAATAAGACAGTTAGAAACCCAGTTTAAATAAAAGTTGCTGTTATTTACAAGTCTGTCACAGGTTTTAGTAGGCAGAAGGTTCTCTGCCTCTGTGGTGTGCCAATATCAGCAGATGACCTAAATGAATTTGCTGGAATGATGATTTGAGGGGACAGTTACAGATTTCACACATTTGTGCTGCTCATTCCAAAGAGGAGAAACAACGAGTCTTTGGGCAGCAGAACAATGTAATGGGAAACCCTGACAGAGCAAAATCAAATTTCCATATTTCCATACTTTGAGACTGTGTTGTTTTGTTTAGTTTTTTAAATCCAGGCAGTTTCTCCCAGAAGAATAAACTCCAAAACCTCTGTAGTTAGTAATAATTTTCTTTAATCCTCTAATATTAAGATACAGCAATATCAAGTCATTAACTAGTCTCGAACCATCCAATTATTCTCCTGCAATTCAAATAAAGCAAACCCATCATCAACTCAAAATCACTGTGGTCAAGATGAGCAAAGCCAAACACTAAAACAGCTCATTTGAACGAGATGAAATCCATATCCACATTGGCATAAACTCTGGATAATTAGCTGAAAACAGCTTGGCATTATCCAAGGAGGATATGAATAATGGGCTTCAACATCCCTAAAGATCTTGAGACAATAACCCAGTTGTGCTTTGAAGCTGCTTTGTCTTTTCGCAATCAACTTCATATGACAAGGGCTATTGATCTAATGATTTACTTGTCAAAACTTGTTAGTCAGGGCAGGACAAAAGCAACAAGAAATGTGGGTAAGCCAAAAGATGAATTTGTCTTTATGGCTTTCAGGAAGTACAACCACTGTAATACAGATCAAACATGTCTCTGAAACTGTTTAGTCTAAGCCAGGGGTCACAAGGTAGAAGAGAATAAACAGAATTGTTATTTTATGTGAAGTGGCTAAAGAAAGGTAAAACCAGTGTATGTACACATGGAGTAAAGCACCTTCTCACTTCACTTTGGGCCCAGGTGCAATGCAGCCCTCTACTTAAAATCAGAGAGTAGAAACACAGAATGTGCTGAGTTGGAAGGGACCCATCAGGACCATTGAGTCCAACTCCTGGCCCTGCACTGACACTCCAACAATGCCACCCTATCTGAGAACATTGCTGAAACTCTTCTTGAGCTCTGGCAGCCTTGGTGCTGTGCCCAATCACCCTCTGGGGGAAGAAGCTTTCCCTGAAATCCAACCTAAACCTCCCTTGGCACAGCTCCAGCTGTTTTCTTTAGTTCTGTCATTGGTCACAGAGAGAATAGATCAGTACATGCCCCTCCGCTGCTCCAGGGCTCGAGCAGATCCCAGTGAGGTCTCTCCTCAGTCTCCTCTTCTCCAGCTGAATACACCAAGTGCCCTCAGCCCTCTCCTCACATGCTTCCCTTCGAGGTCTGTCATCATCTTTTTTGCTATCCTTTGGATGTGCTCTAAGAGCTTTATATCTTTCTTATATTGCAGTGCCCAAATCCAACACCTCCCCTTGTTGAACTTGGCATGGTTGGTGACTGCCCAGTGCTCTCATTTGTTGAGCTCTCTCTCTCTCTGCCCTTGAGGGAGTCAACAGCTCCTCCCAGATTTGGGTAATCTGCAGACTTGCTCAGTGTCCCTTCCAGTCCAGTGTCCAAGACATTGATGAAGATATTGAAGAGCACAGGGCCTGAGATGGAACCACACTAGTGGCAGGTCTCCAGCCTGATGTCACCCCGGTCACTCCCACCCTCTGTGCTTGACCCATGAGCCAACTGCTCACCCAGCACATTGGTGTTTCTCCAGCTGTGGGCTGGACAGTGTGTCCAGAAGGTTCCTGGGAGAGACAGTATCCGAAGCTTTGCTGAAGCCCAAAAATACCACATCACCCAGCTTCCCTTGATCAACCAGGTGGATCACCTTGTCATAGAAGGAAATGAGGTTTGATAAGACAGACCTTCCTCTCCTGAAACCGTGCTGGCTGTGACCAATGGCTGTGTTGCCTTCCAGGTGTTTTTCAATACCTCCCAGAATAATCCTCTCCATAATTTTACCAGTAAGACTGACAGGTCTGGAGTTTCTGGGGTCCTCCTTCTTGCTCTTCTTGAAAACTGAGACAACGTTCACCAGCTGCCAAGTCCACTCAAAAATCACGGAGAGAGGTTTTGTGATGGCATCAGCAGCTCTTTGAGGATTCTGGGATGAATCCCATCAGGCCCCAGAGATTCATAGGGATCCAGTTGGAGCTGCTGATCCTGCACAACTTCAAGCTCCATTGGGAGTTATCATTCTCATAGTCCTGGTTCTGAGCTCAGGGCACTGAGACCCCCTTGGTCCCTCATCTATGCTGAAGACAGAGGCAAAGAGTGGATGATGGACCAAGGGGTTCTCAGTGCCTTGAGAATCAACTTAAGTGCCCTGAATCAATTTAAGTCGGTGCCATGTTGACTCAGACATTGTCTTCATTAGAAACCTGGAAAAGCAAATATGAAATACCTGGCAAACAGCAAAGACATTTCAACAGGAAGAACATCAGAATGGAAATTCTCAGATTTTACACCTCATGGTTTGAAAAGAGAACAAATTCTCACTGTCAAGCAAATCCTTATTCATACATGTGAAAATGGATAACAATAATAAAAAACAGAGTAATGAAATGTCTGAAGCATCATGATAGGATGAGGTTTGAACAATAAAATGAGCAAGGTAAGCTCCTTTGCAGAAGGGCTACCAGCACTCAGTGAGGTCTCATTCTCTTAAATATGATCTCCTGATCCCTCCTGAAAACAGATAACTTGATTAAACATGTTATATCTCATCTAGCTCCTGCTTTTGTATGGGAGTAGATGTAAAAAAGTATCCCAGAAATACCAGGTTATGCACATCTGTCTGCAAAATCACTGGAAGGCAGTTTAAGACCTTTTTTATTTCAGTAGCACATCTCTTGCTGCTGGTTCTGAGGAGTTGCTATAATGTGATTTTTTTTTCTGTAATGAGTAATGGAGAAGATGAGCACATTTGGAGACCATTCAGGGAAACCTTAGTCTTGGGAGAAGTGACATGTGAAAGATTCTAATGAAATCAATCCCATTTATGCTTTGGAGTAAAATAGTGTGAATAGTTGCATTGAATTTTGGTAGAATAATGCTACATCTGTTGAGGACTGTCTTACCTTTACTCTTGAAAGGTCTTGTGTTCAATGGTTTCTCCTCAAATCCATAAAATCAAAGTGATCTGTTTCGCTGGAAGAAGACAAAAGGAGTGAAATCCACACACAGGTTAGTACTGGATTTACTGCTGGGATGATGCAAAATAAAACCCCACAACCTTCCCATTCTGTGATCACTGTTGCCACAGCATCTCTCATTCCTTCTCATTCCTTGGAAATTCATAAAATGAGTTGTTTTTCACTCTCATGATGATCTAAAGTGTTTCAGCCAGATTTGGCCTTGTTTCTTTACACATTGCCCTAATTTTTAGAACCTTGTGGCCAATATGAGATAGGATTTTACTTTGCATTTTAAATGCTTTATATCTCAGAAGAGATATAAAGAGATAAAGAAGAGAAGAGGAAGGATATTGATGATAGAAATACAGAAAATGTCTGATAGAAATACAGAAAATATCTGAGCTTTTGGATTGGAACAACACCAGGCAAAGTATTTACTAAAAAACTTAATCCACAGCATTTTTCACTATGTTAATTTAGTCAAGGCACCCATCCATGAACATAATCCTAACATTTTTTCTTTCATATTTAATCAGAAGGAGGTTTAGCAGAAGGTTGAATGGTTCAAATTTGTGTTACAAACTTATCTGACATGATCCTGCTTTCATAGAAAAAGATGGTAAAACTTTAAGGGATGTGTTCTTAGTTAAATTTTTTTCATCTGCCTGGAGATTAAAGACAACAAGAGAATCAGGAATAATGAAGGGAAGAGATAGGCAATGGACTGAAAGGTGGCAGATGTACAATAATCACTATCAATAACATTTTCAGGACTGCAAATTGTAAATGTTTTTAAGGAAGGAATTTTCATTCCTCTATGCAGTACATGCTGTCTTTCTGATCATTACAAACCATGGCTCAAAATGTCAAATATATGCACTACATACCTAAATTCTTATATAAAATATATTTCCTATGTGCTTCAATATTTTACATTAAATTCTTATATTCTTTGCATTTTATATGCTAAATTCTAATGATAATGATGGCCAACTCATTAAAAGTAAAATAACATTTATTTTCATCCAACATTCATACCTTTGTTAATTCATGTTACAGTCTTAGCATTTTTCACACCCTTGTGACTGTGCTGTGAGGGATGGAACTGAACATTAAACCAGGCTGTGCTGTTGGCATCTTGGAATCTACACAATCAATTTTAATTGTTCTGCTGTATCTACTTACTAACTGATCACAGAAAAGGATTATGTAACCCCTGAATATTCAGTAGTGGTTGCCATATTATTCGGTATCAGTTCTCAGTAGTGCTGATGGAAGCTTTGAGACAAATCTGTACATTTTTTTTTTGTTGCAAGGAGTTTTAAATGGAGCGAAACACATTCCCCTCCCCCCTCCCCAAATAGTCACTGTTACCATTTTACCATTTAAAAATTAAGCTACTGGAAAAGAAGATTAGTGATCTGATTGCCCTACAAAAAAATTATGTGAGCTCGCCAGCCTCCTTCAACACACAGAGTGAAAGTTGTCAAAACTTGCTAGAATTTATCTTAAAGTGTAAAACTTGCCCAGCCTTCATGCAGGAGTTGCAAAACCATGGACGTGGAATCAAGCAGCACATTTAAAGACCAGTTCATTAAACTCTGCAAATACTCAGAATATCCACCTTCTGATTTTCTTTACAAGAAAGGCAAGAGACATCTGATCCTTGTTAATGCCATCAGTGTGTTTACGGGTTTCAGAATTTTATGCATATCATAAAAACATCTTGTATAAATCTGAGCATGCACAATGATGTATGATGTTTATAAATAAGAGTTGCTGGGACAACGACAAAAAATGTTGGTAATGGATTAAAATAACCTAATCTAACATTCAGTGAAATCACTCAAGCAGAAAACTGGATTTAACTCCCCGTAATCAAGGAACCACTTATTCTCCCCCTATAATATAAGGAATTTAAGGCCAGTATGAGACAAAATTCTATAAAAAGTATGAGTATGTTTTATATGAAAAGATATTTATATGCCTTAGCTGTCCAATTTCTAAAGGTGAATTTGTAATTTAAAAGGCAGAAAGAAAACACTATCTTTCCCATAAAGATTTGCAGAAATAAATATTTTAATTTAATTAAAACTTGTCTCCTTTTTAATATATTCAGTTTTTATTTCACAAAAACTGGTGAGTAATTATAATCTTCATGTTTCAACCAACCCGTGCTGCTATTTTTAAAGTAAATGGAAAACATCTATTTATGTCTACATATAAGCAGAATATTTAAAGTATAGATTTCTCTGGCTTGCTAAACAATCCATATCCCATTCGTGCTGGAGCTGTAGCTTTCTAAAATATGTCCTTTTAATTTAGAACAACAGTGAAAAAATATAAATTTATTCATAACTTACAAATAAAAGCAAAATATCCACTTAAATCACAAGTAATCTACTCACCCCAGGCATGTAGCTGAGGAAACTCTACTTCCAGCCAGACCTGCAAGTCACAGCTGAAGAGCTGTACATTGACTGGCAGTTTTGGCTTTTCTCATTGCAAAAAACTTCACTGCAAGTCAAGTGAAACTAATCCCATTAAATAATTTGATTTATCTAGACCTTATTAGGTATCTCAGCTTTAAGGCCTTTATATAGATTTATTTTTCTTAATAACAAGCCACGGAAGCAAAGGCAGGGCTGTGGTGGCGTGGGGGCTCCTGGCACCGAGGTGGGAGCCCAGGGATGTGCTCGTACATCTCGTTCAGCTGCACTAGAAAGGAACCTCCAAATGCATTCACCACATACCTCTCTCACAGGCTTTCTGCTGGCTGTACTTGGAATATTCTGGTCCTGTTTCTTCGTCGTATAAATCAGGAGTGAACTTCAGTCAGCGAAGAGGGATGTGAGCGGTCCTGCTTATATTGAGTATCCAAGACACGTTGGCAGGGGCTGTGCTTTGGAAGGGTTATAATTTTTTTCCTCCCTCCTCAATCTGATGCCAACTGGGAATAATGCTGTTGGTTCATATGTCGCTTTAATTACACAAGAGAAGTTTATACATCAGATACATGGGGCATAGGAGACCCAGTGTGCACTTCTGGAGGGGGAAACAACTTGTAATTAGTTCTGTTCTGTGTGTTGTGTTTCTGTGACACGTTACCTACTTGTTTTGTGCCTTTGGTATTGGAAGATGTTAAAAGTTCAAAGCAAAGGCCCATCACAGAGGGAAGGGTATTGGTTCAGTGCCTTCTTTCCATGAATTACAGAATCATGGAATGGCCTGGGTTGGAAGGGACCTAAAACATCATTTAGTTCCAAAGCCCCTGCCATGGGCAGGGACACCTTCCACTAGACCAAGTTGCTCCAAGCCTTGTCCAACTTGGCCTTGGACACTTCCAGGGATGGGGCAGGCACAGCTTCTCTGGGCAACCTCTGAGTCCTGTGCCAGGGTCTCCTCACCCTCACAGTAAAGAATTTTTTCCTAATCTCTAATCTAACCCTTCTCTGCCAGTCTGAAGCCATTCTCTCTTGTCCTGTCACTCCATGCCCTTGTAAATACTCTCTCTCTGTCTTTCTTGTCAGCTCCTTTCAGGTGCTGGAAGGCCCCAGTTAGGTCACCCCAAAGCCTTCTCTTCTCAAAGAAGGTACTCTCTTCCTTGAAGGGGCAGAATGTTTGGTCTAATGGGGTTTTCAGGTTATAAGGGGGAAAAAAAAAAGCCACCCCCACACCCCCAAAATAAATTAGGTTTTGCTAATCAAGCATTTCAGCTCCTCCAGGGACATGGGATCTCATGGCCTCCAGGGCCACAGTCCTCTCTCCACCTCAGCAGTGGGCAACAAGAACCTTTGAGCATCCACTGCTAAAATCAAGCCACTGTGTGCTGGGCTTCTGTCAAATTTGTGGGGGATTGAAAAGGATGAATGAGCCTTGGGGGACTGGTAGAGAAGACAAATGCCTCTTTCTGTCCTCTTTGTCTGTCTTGTTCTTCCCTTGCAAGGAGGTTCTGGCTTACACCCCCGGCTCCTCTGCCAAGGAAGATGTTGGCACAGTACAATGTGCAGCTGAGGACTTGGGACTGCTTCTGTTCCAACCCTTTCTACAGCTGGAAACCTGTTCCCCAACAGAAGGGCATTTCCTTCCCTCCCATCTCCAAAGACACTCAAATCCCACAGGTGCTGCAGCTCTGCTCTGGAAACTTGTTTAAGAAATGTAGGAGAATGACTGGCAGGGGGAATGGGAGGAACAGGCTGGCACTGGCTCCTTTTTCCCCACTCCTGAAGTAGAGAAGGGACACACTGTGGGACTGTCTTGTCCTGGAGACAGAAGAGTGTCTGACTTGGCCACGTAGGGCTGAGGGTGAGGCCTAAAGCTGCCAAAATTAATATGGTGGTGTTTGGGTGCCTGGTTGTAAAGCATTGCTGGGATTGCTGCTGCTGTGGGGTTGGTGACACTGAGTGTTGTGGGCTGGATGCTGCAGAGCAGCTGTGTCCTAAGTCTGTACCTGGGCACTGCTGACTTCAGGGACGTCTGAAGCCTCTCATGTTGGGCAGCATGTGGAAGAATCCACAGCAATCTGACTCACAGAATCACAGATTGGTTGAATTGGAAGGGACCTTCCAGCTCATCCAGTTCCAGGGCAGGGACACCTTCCACTATCCCAGGTTGCTCTAAGTCCCGTCCAACCCGGCCTCGGACACTCCCAGGGATGGGGCAGCCACAGCTTCTCTGGGCACCCAGTGCCAGGGCCTGCCCACCCTCACAGGGAAGAATTCCTTCCCAATATCCCATCTAACCTGCCCTCTGGCAGTGGGAAGCCATGCCCCCTTGTCCTGTCTCTCCAGGACCTTGTCCAAAGTCTCTCTCCAGCTCTCACGGAGCCCCTTCAGGCACTGGGATCCTGCAGTAAAGTCTCCCCGGATCCTTCTCTTCTCCAGGCTGAAGAATCCCAACTCTCTGAGCCTTTCCATAGGAGAGGTGCTCCATCCCTGTAATCATGAAGCGTACAAACCACATTCATGGCAAATTGTACTTTGCCTCTGTCTTCTCCTTGCTCCTCATCCTCCATTGTGTGAGGACAGGTTGCTTTTCACAGCAATCAAATGGATCTTGCATTGATGAGCATCAAGGAGGCGTCACCAGGACAAGGAGAGAGGAAGAAGTCTGGAACTACAGGATCTAAAGCACTTCCTGCTTCCCTGATGCTCGAGGAGTCACTTTGGTGAAGTGAGTCCTGCTTCTGCAAGACCTGCTTGACTGATGCCCCCCCCACCTCTGCCACAGGGCTTGGGGTTGGTTCTTCTCTTGCACTTCCCTTCCTCAGCTCTGCCCTTCCCAAGTCTAAGGGTATTTCTTCGAATGGAAATTTTTATGAAGCAATCACTAAGCATTAATAAGCACTGTGCAGCCTTGAAAACCTTCTCCTTGTTGTTGCTGCATGAAGAACTTATGGAATCTTGGTTTTTTTGCTGCCGGGCTGAAAGCGTTGCACAAGGAGAGCTGGGCTTTTTCACAGCCCCAAATGTGCCACCCGCAGGCTGCGAGAGCAATCGGCCCCTGTCAGGATGGGGAGGGATTGCAGCTCCACATGTAAGCCATCTATTCATCCTAGTTTTCCCAAGAAGGAAGTAAGCAAACAGAACAACTTGAAGCAGATGAAAGCCTAAGGATTGGAACCTTGGAAAAGGTGGTGGAATAGTGTCTTGGGCACTCTTTCAGTGAGAAGAAATGCTGAGGGTCTTTTTCACAAGTTTTGGGGCAGTGCAGACTCTTGGATGAATGATCTTCAATAGCTGGAGGAAAGGCTGTCAGTTGATGAAGATGTTCTTTATTATCTATTTATGAAATGTTTTGGTAACAACTTTTGTTGCAAACTGTCAGGATAGAGAACCAAGAACAATTAATAATTTAGAGGTAATTCATTTGGAAATGTAACCATAGAAAATCCTTATTCCATTTTCAAGGGGAAACAATGCAATCTGTCTTCCTTTTCATAATTTTCCTCGCTTTTTTTTTTTTTCAATTTCTTTGATTTGCAGCATTCTGAGCCTGGCTTAACATATGGTTGACATAGCTTTGTCAGAACCAACTGAAGCCATCCTCCTAAAACCAGCGATTATTGCAACTTCCTCTGACAGTGATTACACAAGAATTTGGTTCTCTATTTACTAAACATTCCTCTGCAGTTGCATAGTAGAGGAAAATTAAGCTGAGCAAGGCAATTACATGGTTTTATCACTGAGGCTGCTTTGAGCAAAATATAATTTTTTTTTCCTAAAAATGTTATAATTCTGACTAATTATGCAGCATAAGATAATATAAGATGCAATCTCTCCTCTCTCTCAAGCTATATATTTTTTTACCAGCCCCTTCTACACAGTTCAATTAAGTTATTTAATTTTTGTGTTAGCCTGGAAGTAATAAAATTTAGCACTGAGTAAACATATTTAATATTGAGGACTACATCTTCAAGTGTTTGAAGTTAACAGGTCCAAATGGAGTTTGCTTGGTCATTTTAAATCATCTGTAGGCTTTGACCTCAAGGGTGTATGTAACTGGAGAATCTGCCAATAATACCAGTTTGAGGGGCCTCATTGCAAATAGGCACATGAGACCAACTTTGAAACAAAAGACTAACTTTGTATCGAGGTAAAATATGTCTTTTTCTCAGGAAGGCCTATTTAACTCCACATTCCCTTCGAGATTTGCAAGAAGGCTCTCATTTGGAGCTTGCTTTTACACTAAATGGTCAAATCTTTATAGACAGGAATCTGTAATTATGGCAAACCCCAATATTGCCTATCCTTTTTGACCAGTTCTTCTTCTTTACCATCTTTGTCTATCACTAAGATAAAAAAAAGCTTCCTATTAAAACATATATCAGAAGAATTGTGCACCAATGAAGGCAGACGAAATTTCAGTGTCTTGTCATGAATTCCTCCAGTGTTTTTTTCGGGGACCCAGCAGAGGCCCTGTGGGTAGAAAATTCTTCTCAATATTGTAGATACTAAACCTTTTTGTCTGGAGAGTTCCTGCTCTCACGAGCCTGTGATGCTGGGGGGTCTGTACCAGCTGAGTTGCCCCACAGTGCAGTTGGGTCTGGACATCCAAAATGAGTTTTGCAGGGGGGAAGGGAGAAGATACAAGTGCACTCCTTAAAACCAAGGTGTTCGATGGGGACATGAGTGTTTGTCAAATCCATACTCCAGGATGCTTACTCAGGATCTAATGGGAATGCCATCCAGGGGGCTGCCCCATCCCTGGGAACACTGAAGGCCAGGCTGGACAGGTGAAGGTGTCCCTGCCCAAGGAGGGAAGTGAGACTGGATGAGCTTTGAAGGTGCCCTCCAACCCAACCCATTCCATGATTCTATGGTACTGCTCAGGCTAATGCTGTGTCCAGAGGGCCAGGCAGCTTCTGATGTTCCCCCTGCATCTGCACTGCCCCAGCACTGCTCAGGGGCTCTTCAGATGAGTGCTGCTGAACACCTGTTTTTGTCCAGGTGAAATACTTTGTGTGGCAAAGTGTTCTCCACTTTTTGTGGAGACCAGGCTAGGAGGGCTACAGGAGCATTCCAGCTCCTTTTAGGGAGTGCTGGCAGCCCACTCCCAGGAGTTAACACCTGAGTGTGAGACACATGTGGAGACAAATGGCTGTGCAAGTCATTGCAATTTGGAAAAACTAATTGCAGGTATGCTTGCAGCACCATCAGAACTGAGGGCAAAATAATAACTGCTTCATTCTAAAATCTGTTACAGGACAAAGGAACATGGATTGTTTTCATCAGGTTAAAGAAAACATAGAAGTCAGATGAGCATGTAGAAACTAAGATGAGAATTTGATGACCCACAGTTTTGATGTTTTCCCTACAAAGATGACATCAAGCAGACACTGTTGCTGTTCAATCCATGAGAACTTGCTGAAGTTGAATGGGACCATGACACTGCCAGAGGGACAAACTGGCTGCCTGTTAGAAAGGAACAATGTGTGAGGCATTGTAAATAGTTGTGTGGTGGTGTAAGTACTACAGGCAGGGCAGGATGCACAGCCCAGGGACTGATCCTGCACCTTGCAGCCTCTCCTCCCAGTGCAGCAAAAGCTTAGTGCTTACAGCTCCTCTCTCTGTACTTACCTTATTCTCCTTTGCTTTATCCTGGGAGTAAAGAGCTCTGGTTGTTTGGGGTTTGTTGTTGTTGTTGAGGTTTTATTTTTACTTTCCAATCCTGTAGTAATTCTGCTTACATCAATTTTTCTCTCAATAATAAAATACCCCATTCCTCTAGTCCAAAAGATGCCCTTCTAGTATTACAGCAAAAGTGGCCAAGAAAACTTTTTTCCCCCACAAACCTGTTTGCATCGTTTTTAAGTCCCTATGATAACTTTGTGGTGTCAGGAATCCCCAGGCCTGGGCAGTGTCCCTGGGGTCCCCCCATCTGCTCCAGCCCTGGCAATGGGGCTCTGTGACAGCTCTGTCCTGTGCAGGTGTGGGAATGGGGGGGACACTGAAGACAGAAGCAGTTTGGGGGAGCCTCACTGCAGGGTGGCTGTGGGGCTGGGAGCTCCAGGCACGACTGTGCTGGTGCTCAGAGAGGTTGGCACGAGGCCGCTGGTGTTCACGTGGGTATTTCTGCATCACCCTGTGCTGACCCACTGAGGGAATCCCCTTTCACCTTGGCAGGATACCCTAGAAATTTGTCTCCCCCACAAAACACTTTTCTGGAGTGTTCCCATGTTTGTATCTCCTATTTGCCATCCAACTCCTCCAAGCACCAGGGGAGGTCAACATGAAATGCACTGTCTGGCTTTAGCTAAACATGCTCCTCTTTGCCTCCCGAGTAAAAGTACCAGATTCATTCCCATAAGGGCTTTTGAGTGGGATGTGCTACCCAAACTTCCAGACAATTCCTAGGGTTGTAAGTTATTTATAACCAGTGTCAGCTGCAAAGTCTTATTTATAAGCAGTGTCATCTGTAAAACCAATTTCTGTTTAATGGAAGAGAAATGGCTGCTTGGTTTCTNAACACTGAAGGCCAGGCTGGACAGGTGAAGGTGTCCCTGCCCAAGGAGGGAAGTGAGACTGGATGAGCTTTGAAGGTGCCCTCCAACCCAACCCATTCCATGATTCTATGGTACTGCTCAGGCTAATGCTGTGTCCAGAGGGCCAGGCAGCTTCTGATGTTCCCCCTGCATCTGCACTGCCCCAGCACTGCTCAGGGGCTCTTCAGATGAGTGCTGCTGAACACCTGTTTTTGTCCAGGTGAAATACTTTGTGTGGCAAAGTGTTCTCCACTTTTTGTGGAGACCAGGCTAGGAGGGCTACAGGAGCATTCCAGCTCCTTTTAGGGAGTGCTGGCAGCCCACTCCCAGGAGTTAACACCTGAGTGTGAGACACATGTGGAGACAAATGGCTGTGCAAGTCATTGCAATTTGGAAAAACTAATTGCAGGTATGCTTGCAGCACCATCAGAACTGAGGGCAAAATAATAACTGCTTCATTCTAAAATCTGTTACAGGACAAAGGAACATGGATTGTTTTCATCAGGTTAAAGAAAACATAGAAGTCAGATGAGCATGTAGAAACTAAGATGAGAATTTGATGACCCACAGTTTTGATGTTTTCCCTACAAAGATGACATCAAGCAGACACTGTTGCTGTTCAATCCATGAGAACTTGCTGAAGTTGAATGGGACCATGACACTGCCAGAGGGACAAACTGGCTGCCTGTTAGAAAGGAACAATGTGTGAGGCATTGTAAATAGTTGTGTGGTGGTGTAAGTACTACAGGCAGGGCAGGATGCACAGCCCAGGGACTGATCCTGCACCTTGCAGCCTCTCCTCCCAGTGCAGCAAAAGCTTAGTGCTTACAGCTCCTCTCTCTGTACTTACCTTATTCTCCTTTGCTTTATCCTGGGAGTAAAGAGCTCTGGTTGTTTGGGGTTTGTTGTTGTTGTTGAGGTTTTATTTTTACTTTCCAATCCTGTAGTAATTCTGCTTACATCAATTTTTCTCTCAATAATAAAATACCCCATTCCTCTAGTCCAAAAGATGCCCTTCTAGTATTACAGCAAAAGTGGCCAAGAAAACTTTTTTCCCCCACAAACCTGTTTGCATCGTTTTTAAGTCCCTATGATAACTTTGTGGTGTCAGGAATCCCCAGGCCTGGGCAGTGTCCCTGGGGTCCCCCCATCTGCTCCAGCCCTGGCAATGGGGCTCTGTGACAGCTCTGTCCTGTGCAGGTGTGGGAATGGGGGGGACACTGAAGACAGAAGCAGTTTGGGGGAGCCTCACTGCAGGGTGGCTGTGGGGCTGGGAGCTCCAGGCACGACTGTGCTGGTGCTCAGAGAGGTTGGCACGAGGCCGCTGGTGTTCACGTGGGTATTTCTGCATCACCCTGTGCTGACCCACTGAGGGAATCCCCTTTCACCTTGGCAGGATACCCTAGAAATTTGTCTCCCCCACAAAACACTTTTCTGGAGTGTTCCCATGTTTGTATCTCCTATTTGCCATCCAACTCCTCCAAGCACCAGGGGAGGTCAACATGAAATGCACTGTCTGGCTTTAGCTAAACATGCTCCTCTTTGCCTCCCGAGTAAAAGTACCAGATTCATTCCCATAAGGGCTTTTGAGTGGGATGTGCTACCCAAACTTCCAGACAATTCCTAGGGTTGTAAGTTATTTATAACCAGTGTCAGCTGCAAAGTCTTATTTATAAGCAGTGTCATCTGTAAAACCAATTTCTGTTTAATGGAAGAGAAATGGCTGCTTGGTTTCTTTTGTGACCATGGAAAAAATGTTAGTCATTGCCAAGATGATGCTTATGTGGCTGGTGGCAGGTCCTCCTTCAGTGCTTTTTGGGGAACTAGGAGGAGCAAAAGCCTCATCCAAGGTCTGCATGCAGCACTCAGTTGTGGAGCACATTGTTTTCTTTTCTGCAATTGAATAGAAATGCCAAAATTAATATGATGGATTTCAGTGCAGGGAGGTTTCTCCATTTTGCCAAGTGGATGAATTAAAGCTGCTGTTCTCTTTTTGTTTAGCACAAGGTGTCTGCATTCCTGTCAAGAAAGCCTTGGACAGAAATCTGGGAGTAGCACGGAGGGAGTAGGAGTGAGTTTGAGTGATCAGAGGAGGGTTGGTGTGGGCAGAGCTGTTCCTGGTGTTGGGCATCAGGGCCAGGATGCTGCTCCAGCTACAGCTGGGCTCTGGTGCCTGGGACAATCTGTTCCTGCCAGTGCTCCACCACAAACACATTTCTGAGCAACAGACAACATCTTCATTTGCTGTGGATGCATGACAGAGGCAGTGTCTCTCTGGCTGCAGGCGGCATACATGGAAGCTACTGCACTGAGGGCACTGCCAGCTCTGGGAAATCCAGGGAAATTGCCTCATTTCTCCAACATCTCTTCCTTATCTTCCACCTGAACTCAAATTCGGTGGTGGATAAACAGGGTGTGCAGCCCCACAGATCTGGGAAAAAAGGACATAGCAGAAGTATCACTGGACCTGATGTTTTTACCAGAGGCTCTGGTTTTATCTACGTGGAGTTTTACAACACAAATTTAGTGTTCTCAGCTGAAATGCTGTGTTTGTTACACACCTAGAAAATGCTGTAGCATTTTTATACTGCAGTTACCTGCAGTTAATTTTGGTTGTCGCATCCTGCTCAGAAAATACCTGTTTTGCTACTCTTCCAGTTATAGCAATTATGTTTAGTATTACACTGCATTCCAACTGTTTGCTAAACAGCAAAAAAGAGAAAAAGTAGCAAAAAAGGCTCAAAAAATACGACTCCTTAGGAATATACCTTGAAGCATAGAGTTATTTTTCTGTTTCCCAGAGAAGCTGTTTCTGCTCTGTCCCTGGAATTGCTCAAGGCCAGTTTGGAAGGGGCCTGGAACAGCCTGGGATAGTGGAAGGTGTTTCATAGCAGCCTGATGGGAATAGGATGCCTTATCTTCTGCCTCAGGAGCAGAGCTGGATGTGGTACATTGTGCTCACCCTCACCAAAGTCATGTTTTAAATGCATGGGTGAGAAGTTTGTTGCTCCGCAGACATGAGATCAACCTCCCAATTTTCAGGGGTGGTTCCCTTCCTTTGATAAGGTGTCTACAACTGATTTGCAGGGACTGCCCTCTTCTTTGAAGCTTTTAAAGCAATAGGTAAAATATTTAGGATCCAGCCTGAAGCCACAGTCCATATGGATGAATTCATATAACTAAGTGCAGATGTCAACAACTCAGAAAGGCCCACTTTGGCTGTCAAAAGACAGACAATAACACATTTAGTCTATCTTTTCCTAAAAGGAACTTGTGCTATAGATTGGATGATTCACACTCTGGAAATGTCTGGTTTGGTCCACTGCTAAAAAGAAGCATTTGCAGGTGCTTGGGCTGCTATGCAAATAGAAAATAATCTTGCAAAGAATACATGTAATGACTAATGAAATAATTCAACAGATGCAGAAAGATTTGTTTCGACAGCAAACATTGGGGGAAGCCTAAGTAGATGTATGTTCATTAATGAAGCAACAGCGAACAGGACTAAGAGGAATTTTCTGTTAGGCAGATGTTGAGCAATAAGAAATTGCATTATAATATAATATAATATAATATAATATAATATAATATAATATAATATAATATAATATAATATAATATAATATAATATAATATAATATAATATAATATCTAGTTCTCCAGGACAACATCTAGTAACGATCCATTGTGTGTGGGACCATCTCTGCATGTGGTCTTCTTATGAAAATTATGTAACTTCTAATAACTCAAAATTGTCTGACAAGTGAATGAAGTGCAGAAACACTTTGAAGATTGAGTCTCCAGATTCAGAATAGCAGATTTGTTGGAACATATTTAGTAAGCACACTGAAGTGGAATTACCATGTCATTTCTTGATTCTGCAGGTTTTCTAGGATCCAGAATAAGTTTTGCTCCATTTTTTTACCTCTTCAAATGAAAACATTATTCATGTCTTTAGACCAAGGTTTGAAAGGCTTAGTTTATCAAGGCTGATAAAAGATCTGAGTGCTTGAAAAGAGCACTGGAGGGAAAATACATCCACCACTTCAGGCTGACTATCCATAGCAGCATCTGGCCTTGATATCCTCTTAGATCTAAGCTGGACAGATTCTGAGGTTTGAAATCCTGCAGTGGGAAGGTCACATTCCCCTTCAGATGTTACATAAAGTTCTTTTTTCAGTCGACTTATAGATGGGAGGCATCTCCTTCAAGCTTGTCAGTTTGAAATGATGCAGGGGATGGTTTCTTGGTGAAAGTCTGAGAGATATAATATCTTGAGACATAATTCCCACGTTAAGAATGTTCTTTGGTTTTGTACTTTGTTTTTTTGCGAAGAAGTCAATATTTTATTGCTGTTCACTTAAAAAGTGACACACTTTTTTCTCGCTTCTCCTCCCTCAAGGGCTCGATTTTGTGAAATGTGCTTTGTGTAGGTTCCCTCTCTTGCCTCATGAGGGTGTAGGTTTTATAAAGATGGGCAAAAGCACTGAGGCAAATACTGACTTACCATGAAGGGCACATGGAACCCAGTGCCATCTCTGTGCTCTGTAGGTCCTGACTTGGGCACATGAATGTTGGGATGGTCAGTGTTCTCTGCTCTTCCCTTATCCACAAAAGTCAACTTCCTGATTCTATTTAACAAACTTGAGTTCCTATTAACAATTTAAGTGTGACTACCAGAAATTAACCCTGCTTAGTGTTAAATAGATCGTGATATTGCAATGATCTGGTGACCAGCAGGTAAAATGGCCAGGGAAGACAACCAAAGTTCTGCTCCTGCCAGTTTGGGATATTTAAAGACAGTAGCTGTGGTGCACATGAGATTCTTCCTGTGAGGCTGGTGAGGCCCTGGCAAAGGCTGCCCAGAGAAGCTGTGGCTGCCCCATCCCTGGAAGTGTCCAAGGCCAGGTTGGACAGGGCATCTCTGCCCATGGCAGGAGATTGGAACTGGATGAGTTTTAATGCCCTTCCAAACCAAACCATTCCAAGATTCTATGACTTTTATGATTCTATATGTTGCTGCTTTTGCTAGAAATACTGAGTCTTGCAGCTTTTCCCTCCGTCTGGTGTAAAAGACAAAATCAAAAGCCCACAGGCCAATCCTCACATTTGTTTTCAGAGTCTAGGTAATGTTCAGCATCCCTGACACACAGAGCTTGGTATGATTTGCTAGTGTGGCCTTTCTTCAGAGAGAGAAAGAAGCTTGCACATTCCTATTCCAGCTGAAGTGTACTGACTTGGCAAGGACAGATACAGATACTATTTCTCAGATGCAAACCCTTTATTTTAAATGGAAAAAATAAAACAAGAGAGAAGGAGGTCAGAAATGCCATCCAGCAAGGCTTTTGGCACAAAAGCCAAGATGTGTAAACAGTGCAGTCTGCACCACACTTCAAAGAACTTAAACAATCAACAAAATTAGAGCAGCATCTGAACTATGTTTCGAAATCAGTCTGTTTGTTCTCTTTTAGTCTGTCTTTCAGTCCTCACTCTAGATGGAGCTTGTTGCAAAACAGTCCAGGAAAATGGTTAAAATATGTTTTAAGTTTGTTCTGTTATCAGTTATTCTGATTATGGAATTTAATTTACACTCATATAGTCCCAGATCACAGAATCACTAGGTTGGAAGAGACCTCCAAGATCATCTAGTCCAACCCTTGCCCTAAAACCTCAACTAGACTAGACTATGTCACCAAGTGCCACATCCAGCCTTTTTTTAAACACATCCAGGGATGGTGACTCCACCACCTCCCTGGGCAGACTATTCCAATACTTTATTATTCTTTCTGTGAAAAACTTCTTTCTAAACTTCTTCTTTCAAAACTTCTTTCACACCTGTGAAGTTTCTGAGGTTCACAACTTTGGTGTCAAGGAGATCAACCTGTACCAAAGATCCTTAGAGGAAATAAGAGAAGTAAATCCTCTGTTGCTCAGCCCTGCCCAGGGTGAAGCCTGTGGAGCTCCAGCTGCACGTGAACAGCACAGCAGAGCCTTGGACCAGGCTTGGGAGCTGCTTTGCCATGTCCTCCTGAGCCTCAGGGGTCCTCTGGCAGCATCTTTGTTCTTGGAGAAAATCAGCTACTGGGACACATCCAAGCAGGACAACATTTCCAAGGGCTGTCCTGGCTTTGCCCATCCTTGTTCTGTGTGTTCTGTGCTTCAAGACAAGCTGGACATATGTAATAAAGAAGCTGGAAACCAGGAAGAACAACTGAAACTGGTAATGATGGATGTGAGAGAGGAAAACTGCTCTGATCTCTTGAATAGACTTTGCTTAGGCCTCTAAGGAATGAGCAGTGCAGGGGGAAGTCTGTCCTCTTACACATCTTGGAAAGAGCAGTGGAGGTGCTCCCAGGACATAAATCCCAGAATGATGCTTGGAAAAAGGTGAAAGTGTCCAGAGGAAAACAGGGACCAAAGAACACCTGAGCTCTGGCATGGGATTTGAGCTGGGATGTGTTTGTGTGGACTTAAGGGTTGAAAGAGAACATGAAGAGTTGGGCTGTGGAATATTTGTAAGTCCTGTAACAGAGTTAGGATTTCAAAATGGTCTCCACAAAAGCCAGCATTTGTTTTTAGGACCCAGTCAGTAACACTCCTTTTCCTTTGTTTTTTCTTGGGCAGTCACTGCTCTGACTCTTGACTGACTTGCTGTGGGCCCATGTTTCGGTGTAATACATCTGCTAAATATTAGAAATATTAATTATTTTGGGAGGAAGAGGGGGTTTGACTTCTCCCTGACTGCATGAAACCAGCTCTGTTCTGACCCTAAAGCAAGAGCAGTGACAGCGAAAGTAAATATCTGGAGACAATTCCCTGTGTTTGCTTCGAAGACTGCCCAGAGGACTGTGCTCCACTGGTTGTGTATTCCTGGATTGCTGCAGACACTCAGCAGACTTTGCAGAATTATCTTCTCCTTGTTTGCATAGATACAACCTTAATTATGTGAAATAATGGCTTGGCTTTAAGCCTAAACATTCAGAATTACCATTTTGCCACACGCCAGTTTGATAGGTTGCAGTATTTTCCTGGATATAGAACAACCAGCTGAATATTTAGAAATAACACCAAATTCAATGTATTTTGTCTGTTCTTGAAGTTTTTATGTTATACATTGTCTGAGAATAAACAACAAAACAACACACACACAAAAGAAATAATGAAAATGTTTCACACAATTTAGACTTCTGGTGAAACAAAACATTGTTTTCTGCAGAAAATTCTTGCTGAATTCAAGAAATTAAACTTCATAAATAATAATAATAGTGGGGAAGTTAGACTTACTAGAAATTTATTTAGTCAGTTTATTTAGATTATTTATTTCTCCCCTGCTATTCCTATTACTTCTGAATAATAACTTACATTAATAACTTATTAGAAGTTTAGTAACTTACTGGAAAATTATTAATTACTATGTTTCTAATAAGTTATTGGAAGATTTTTTAATTAAAAATAAAAAACTTCTAGAGCAAGGCTAATGAACTTCAGAAAAAATGAGAGTAGCAGGGTAAATAAACCTCTAATAAGTTTAATAACATCTGACTACTAATACCTTTATTAAAGTCTTTATTTTAATTAAATTTTGGAGGTGGGAAAACCTTATAAAGTGGTTTGTTGGATGAAGATACTTGCACACAAGAACATTCCTGTATTATTTCTCTGAGCTTGGGCTCACACAACAGTCCCCCAGTGCTTTGTGTGCTCAGTGAAAGGGAAGCTCAAGGTTCCTTAAACATGCATTTTCAAAACTGATCAGTGTAATTTCAAAGAGTGAAATCAGTCAGTTTTGTAGTACATTCCAGGTGATCTGAGTGATAAATAGAGGTTTGTTAGTGACACATGAACCAAGAGGAGAAATTACAGTTCTCTGCTTCTCTTCACAGATAAGAAGACATGAGACTGAAAAAGAAATAAAGCAGTTTTTTGAACTTCCAAAATTACTGCTTAAATAGATTTCTGCTGAAGGTAAAGTTTTTGCAGACTGTAGCAGGAAGAGAAACATCTGCTGGGGGATGGCAGCTGGGAATTGAACATGAGCCCCAGCAGGACAAATCTGAAAATGACAAAGTGCAGAGTTTCTCTGTGGGGAAAAAAAAAAAAAAAAAAGATATTTTACAGTGTCTGTGCAAGGAATGCATCATTTGAAAACTGTGATCAGTAGTGGGATAGCTTCTGTTGTCCTTTTTCCTTTGGCTCATCTGTGTGTAACCAACCAAACCCCCAAACCTTTCAGTATTTGCCAGAAGCTTCTCCACTGCAAATTCTCAGCTGCTGAGGATGAGCAAAGTTCATCTGATTTATGAAGCCTTCTGTCTTCAAAACAAAAACTGAAAGACTTTCTGGTGTGCTTGTTTCTTCAGAAAGAGCCCTCTCTTGGCTGTTGAGGAGTGCACTTGAATGAGGCTTAACAGGGGGAGTGAAATGAAATACTGGGAGCTGAAATGTGTGGGATTTGCCCAGCAATCCCCCCGGTGGCCCTGGGAGCTCTGCTGCCCCCAGGAACACTCTGCTCAAGCCTAACAGCTGCTCTTAACCTGCTGCTGGAGGCACCTTGGCCTTCCTAAAATGAAGCTGTGCAGGTACAGAAGTTGGCAGTGGAGGGGCAGCTCCAATCTCTGCTCCCTGTGACAGTGACAGGACCTGAGGGAAGGGCTGGAGCTGTGCCAGGGCAGGGTCAGCTTGGATCTCAGGGAAAGGTTCTTCCCCCAGAGGGTGGGTGGGCACTGAACAGGCTCCCCAGGGTTTGGGCACGGCCCCAAGGCTGCCAGAGCTCCAGGAGGGTTTGGACAACACTCAGGGACAGGGTGGGATTGTTGGGGTGCCTGTGCAGGGCCAGGGGTTGGACTGGGTGATCCCTGTGGGTCTTTCCAGCTCAGCATGTTCCAGCTCTACAGTTCTAGGAAACCATGGCACAGTGCAGATTTTTGGTTTGCTTGGTTTTTATGTTGTTTTGGGCTTTTTTTTTTTCCCACTGGAAGTCAAAGTATGACATAAATAGTGCTAGAATGAGAATAGTCATTTCCAAAACCATCCTTGCCAGGAAGAAAATTGCTCTGTGTTCCCCAGAGACACCACTCTGGTGCTAGGTATTATGTGCTGAAATGCTCACAGTCAAAAGAACTGCGAATTAAGTCAGAAGGGAGCCTCTCCTTCATCAATTTGGCTTGTTTTCAGGTAATAAATATGGTATTTCCAGGGAGGTCTGCTGTCTGATACACACAGTTCATCTTTCTTTCATCCATAGTTTAATATCCTGACTTAGACACACAACAGGGATTATATTCCAGCTGCCTGGTCTGAACTTTAGCTGATTTCCTGGAGCTCTCAGAGCCCTGAGTAGGTTGAGTGTGACCTGAAGGTTTTTGTGGTGGTAGCTCTGCACAAAGTGGAATTCAGAATGAAGATGGGGGATGGGCTTCATCAGACATTTCACATAACTGCTGTTAAGACTGAAAAGTCTGGGAACAGGATAAAGGAAATCTAGACCTGGTCTGGCATGTCCATGAATGGGAGCCCCAAGTGAGAATAGGAGGGAAGACTCTGAGGTTGGGTTTTGACATAATACCTAAAATATTAAATGCCCCTCTTGGCTCCTTCCCTGGTTATAATATTTCCCTGAAGGCTGTGATTTCAAACTGATGGTGCCTCCTTCAGCACATACAGAACAAGAGAAGAAAATTGCCTTTCTTCCTTCCAAGGAACAGCAGTAAGAGAAGGTTGGCAGAAGTGCTTTTAGTGGGCTGGGATTGGTATTTCTGGCATCCTCTGCCTTCAGGGATTGCCTGACCTGCATAGAGAGAAATGAGCCTGGTTCCCACGTAGGCAAAACTGTAATGCTGCCTGAAAACAGCTCTGTGGCAAGAGGGAGTTTCTTTGTCACGAAGTGCTAGACAGAATTAATTGGTCCTAAGAGAAGCTACTGGGAATGGGCTGTGCCAAAAGCTGGGTAGGGCTCAATTTGGGACGTACTTACAGGCAAAGCTGAGGTATCTGGGCTCGCTGTGGCTTTTGTGCCTCCTGTTAAAGCCACAACATGTGGTTCACCACGTGGGTATAGAGAATTTGGCACTCAGAACTGGCAGCTGTGGGCAACAATTCAGCTCCATGTGTGTGACAGTCCTTCCCTGGCCCGTGCTCAGGTGATTGGAATAACACTGTGTTGTTCTACCTTGTTGTGATTCTGCCCTAAATAACATCCCATTAATTTCTCTTCAGGACTGCTGAGTACAAGCCAAAGCAAGGTGTGCCATGGCAGGTGGCCCTGGAAGCCCTGCAGGGGCTGGATGCCTCTCTCAGGTGAATTAATGTGTTACCTATTACCACAAGTGTCTCTTGGTATTTGATTTCTATATAGAAGCAATCACAGCAGTTTAAGGCTTTGACCTCATCTCTTTCACTGACTCACAGGGATTCAGTGTTGGAATGAATCTTTATCATGAATTTTTCCTTATTTTCCCTAGAGAAAGTTAGGAGCTCAATCAACTCCCTGTTCTCTTCTTGTAGCTCCAATTGACTGAGTCAGCTGCATCCAACAGCATTTGAGGCTTACAAGTTGCACAGCTCCTTCCTAAGGGAATATTTTACAAGAAACACAAAGGAATCAACATTTTGTTGACTCTCTGCAGTGACAGTTTTAGCAGAAATTTGTGACCCTGAAAGACACTGGATTTTCTTCTAAATTTTGACCCTTTAGTATATATTTATGTCTTGATTTCAGGCTTTTCTGCCCCACTGTTGGTGGAGAAATTTTGGTTGGGTGTGGAGGTTTTCTTGTGGTTTCTTTTTTTCATTTGTTTTTGTTTGTTGGTTTGGTTTTTTGGGTTTGTTTTTTTGTTTTTCTTTGGTTTGGTTTGGACTTTTTTAACAGAAAGAGAAGATCTGAATTATTCCACCTTTTCATGTAAATCAAACAAGGGTCATTTAAAGAAGACAACACACTCTTGAAGACCTGGAAACAAACCCAGCTGCTCATTGCAACCTGCAGTTTTTGTTTTCAGTGTTTGTTGTCTTTGTATTGCCATTAACAGCCATTGGCTGCTCCATCATCTGAGAGCTTAAATGTGTTAAAACCTTCAGCTGCTGAGGAGTCTATTGCGTGTCTAGAAGTGGTTCTGGTGGCTCCTTTCCAAAGACAGATGTTTTGTATCAACTACTGTGAAACAAAACAGCTGTTTGCTGTAAAGGTGTGTTCCCTAAGTTGTTCTTGTTGATTCTAATGAAGTTATGTCTTAATTTTTGAAGCCTGACTGGAGGGATGTTTCTGAGTTGTGGTTCATAAATGCACGTGTTGGTGTGATTTTGGGGATGTAGTTATCAGTGTTGGGTTCATGGCATCTGTCATTTATTAGCATCTAAAATAATCTCACAGAAACTTCACTTTACATTGTTTGAATATGTAATTAGGTTAAAAAAAGTCGGTGGTGAGAACTCAAACATCTAACTAAAATTGAAGTTGTTGAATTCATCTTCATTAGAATCAACAAGAACAATTTAGGGAACACACCTTTACAGTAAACAGCTTTTTTGTTTCACAGTAGGTAGATATTTGACTACAAGTTGAAGCCAGATTACCAAAGGGAAACCAAAAGTTAACAAAAATCATCTCACTAAAAATAAAGGGAAAACTAAGGTCCAAAACCAGAATGTATAGAATTATTTTGTGTGTTTCTTGCTGTAAAATCTTGTGTGATGAGAGCTATGGATACAGTTTAGTTCTAAATGATCCCTTTTTCAAATATGCCAATGCCATGAGGAAGCTGAATATTGTCTTCATCCTTGGGGAGGAGTTCTTCTGGCAGGAGCAGAGATGGCATCTAGCTGTACAGAAATCAGCCCCGGGCTTCTGTGTTTCAGCTGTATTTCTGACCTGGTAATTTCTTTTCTGTCTTCTCTCTGTCTTGTTTGAGCTAATACAAAGAGACAAGAAACCTTCCTGGATACCTGACTTATAGCATGGAAACATCCACAGTTTCAAGATCAAAGCCAGACCACTTGGGGTGAGTGAGAGGTAAAAGCCTTGGTTACTGCTGTGGACAGAAAGAGTTATGGGAGTAAGAACATCTGCAGTGATGGCCTTAATATCTGCAATAGCTGATGCTACAGGAGCAAAACAGCTCAAAAATCACAATGAAATTGTAGGGTTTTTGAGCATCATTTCAGCAGCAAGTGGATACTTTTGGAACAGCTCTGGCTCCTGAAGGGTCTGCAATCATTCAGCAACTGGAAGGGAAAGGAACATGTTAAGAACAGTCATTAATGAAGGCAAGCGTTTGGTTTTGACTCAGAGCCATATAAAAGGCAGGCAGGGCAGGGCAGGGCAGAAGCTTTTGGCTGTGGTGGGTCACTCTGCAAGTGAGAGAAGTGCATGGATGTGGTCTGGAGCCACTGGGGGTTGTAATTCCAGAATGTAGTGCTGGGAGATCACAGAATCCCAGAATCCCACAAGGATCGTCCAGTCCAACCCTTATCCCTGCCCAGCCCCATCCCCAAGAGTCCCACCATGTGCCCTGGGGTATCATCCAAATACTTCTTGAATTCTGCTATGAAGTAACAGAAAACATGAGGGTTTATTACCCTTTAAAAGGCTTCTTTGTTTACTTGGAAATTTTCATGTGAAGTTGCATGTGGCTGTTTCTGATGCCAGTTAAAGATCAGTTTCCAGGCTCAGTGCATCTTTCAATCAAAAAGAAAGACAATGAAGTTCAGCTATAGTTGAGAGCTAGAAAATGGAAACAGCACCAGCAACAAAAAGGCTAAACTGTGAGTGGATTATACATTGGAAACGGTCCATTTGAGAAAGAAAAATATAATTTTCATTCAATGAACTGCAACTGCTCTGGAATAAGGTAAATAGGTAGTTACAGCAGAAACAGATACACCAGAGGATGAAATATCACTCCAATTCCTTCAGGGAAAGTTTCATTAACACCTTTAAAAAGGGAGGAGTAAAAAAGCTTTTAATTTTTCAGTGTGTGCAAGAGAAATTGCCTTTCTAAGCCACAACACAAACCTTTTTTAGGAACCTTATTGGGGACATCTATACTCTGTAAATCCCTCCCATCACTGGGCAGATTTCTTTTTAAGCCACCCCCAGGCAAACTAGAGAGAACAGCTCAGTTAATCAGTTGAGATGGTGACATGCATTGGGTTTGGGATATGAAGGTCTGTGACAAGTCAGAGGCTCATACAAGAAAGCAATTGCAAGTGAAAGGTTTGCATAACTATGATGTAACTCTTATTTTTTTTTTACTTCCCTTCTGGCTGGGAAGGTAAATGTTTTAAAATATTTTTAAAATATTTTTTATTAGTTTTATGTATTTACTGAACAAAAAGGGGTAAGAGGAGAAGAAATGCACCAAGTTTAGCTTTTCCTTGTGAAAATAGAAAATGTGGAATATGCTCTGGCCTTGTTATTAAAATGTTCCATTGGATTTGGCCCTAATGTTCATAAATTTTTCATTTCAGGTACTGTGGGAAAAGAAAAGGCAAAAAAGCTTCACTTGCTGGGGCAGGAATAGAAGCAGGGAGGGGTGGTGATTGTACTCTCATCCAGACTGGAATTTTGGCACTGTAGGGCAAATTTTTAAAAAAGCACTATCCAAACCAGGTCATTTTATAACCATATGTTTGCCAAACTTAAAGAGAACTGAGTATTCCCTTTAATGTACATTTCACCAACGATTTGGAGTCTTTTCCAAAAAGAAAACCTGTAGGAAAGCCAACATGAGGCTGCTCCTGTGGCTGGCACTGCTGCCTTGCCAAAAACTCCCTTGGACACATCAGACACTTAAAAAGCTCTTTTTGATTACTCCCTGACCAAGAGAATGACGTTACTTGAGGACCATAATGTCCAAGTACCCCAAATTAAAGTGTCTTTCGGTTCCCTATAAATCTTTTGCTATTTCTTCTGTCAGCTGATGTGGTGTTTATTACTCCCTGGGTCCGCAGAAATAATCTGTAATTGTTCTTACTTTTCACTCCCAATATTGAGACACTTTTACTTTGCATGTTTACCAGCACATCTCTTTTTCTTCTGATGTAATTTTGTATCCTGCTTTTTTTTTTTTTTTTTTTTAATCCTTTTTTAAAATCAGTAAGGGTGGAAATATTGTATCAGGCAGCAATTACTTAGAGATTTGTTTTGTTTCTTGTAACAAAGAATTCTGAAGCACAGAGTTTCCAAGAACTTGGCTTTTAGGATGCACTGGAGATGAGGGAAAAGAAATATTTTGTCAGTTGTATATAAATCAGAAAACACTTTCTTGATAAAATCATAAATGAATTTCAGTGAACTCTCTCCAGAGCACTGACAGATTTTGATGAGTGTTTTAGTTGACTTCTTGTCTTGGTTTTGTGCTATTTTTGGGATAGTGACCTGAAATGTTTGGTTGGTTTTTTGGTGGTGGTCCTTTTGTGGTTTGGAGATTTTTTCTTCCTCCTCCAAAATGAGGCTTTCAGGGAAAACTATTTTTTTTTCTGCAATACATCCTTATTTCCATGTAGAAAACAACTTCTTGGTGTGAACTGGTGCAACACTCATGAATAGGTGCCAACAGCAGCTCAGAATTATTCCAAATTAATCCCTGGACTAATATCTTTAACAAAAGCTGATAAGGAAGAAAATGGTTTGGACTTTGAACTTGAGATTCAAATAACTATTTCTTGTGCTACAGTTTGTCAGGTCTCAAATGCCATAAACTTAATTTCTGACAAGTTCTTGTTAATTAATTGTGTTCTTTTGGCCTAAAGATCAGGCACTGAAATGAAACCTCTATCAAAGAGAGAGCAGCAGATGCCCAAAAATGAGCAAGGGGGGAGCATATAACCTCAGCTGCTTTATCCTTGGAATCACGGAGTGGTTTGGGTTGGGAGGGACCTTAAAGCTCATCCAGTCTCTTCGACTATCCCAGGCTGCTCCAAGCCCCATCCAACCTGGCCCTGAACAATATTCTTACTGCTCAATATATCATTATTTGGTTAATAGTCAGAAAAAAGGAAGTCGTGAATAAATACCAGGGAAAGAGAAGGAAAAAAAATCCATCTTAGACGAAAGGAAGGAAAACACTCTCAAAGCTGCTGTTTCAGGAGCAGGGGTTGGTCTTTCTCCCTCTGGATCCTTGCACATATCTTGTGAGACTCTGCTCCGAGGAAGAAAGCTGAGATGGGAATTCTTCCAATGGCATTTCTTTGTCAGTCTCTGCAGCTCCAAGACACACAAGGGATACTGTGCTCTGAAAAGTGTTGACCTCTTTATTCTTCAGGTTATATTTGGTTTCTTTACTCTTTTCTTCCAATGCCACTTCACTTTTGTAATCTCCCAGCAGCAGGTGATTGAAGTCCAGGTCCAACCATCTCTTTTCAGTCACTTCCTTGCTTTTCCCCTGGCTGGCCACTGAAAAACCTGACTATGGATTTCCATGGTACCCCTCTCCCTAGTCCTTAGGACAGGTGTTTGTGTCTTGCCCCTACAACCCCCCACTAATCTCCACAGAGAGAGTCTTTAGATGAGGTGCTCATATACATAAACTAAAACTTTAAAGGTGCCTTGCTTAGAAAGACACAGAAAGAAAGGCAGAGGATTAACTTCAGACCTTGGTGCTGGAAAGGCTGAATCCCAGAAACCAGCCTTTCCATGGCACCTTGTCCTTGGCACCTTCCAAGACATGAAATTCTCTGATGAACAGCAGGATCCAAGAAAAGCTTCCCAGGACAGACTGTGTGGCTGCCCCATCCCAGGCTCTGGCTCCAGCAGTGGCAGCAGGAGATGTGATTCAAGGAAAGTTTGGGATTGGGCAGCTGCTGGTATTTCCTCTCTTCTCTCATGGATGTCTGGGCCACCTTCCCAATGGCCCCAGGTTTGTTCTGGTGGCTGGATGATGGAAATATCATAGAAGGTGACCCCAGCCATGAGCCTGATTTCTTAAATGGACTGAAATCTGCCTGGAAGTTTGCACCTGGAACCCATTTTTGAGGAATGGTGCTGGCAGGGTAAGTCTGCTCTGCAAGCAGTTAGGGGGTTAGGTATGTAAGTACTACCAAATGCTCACAAAACACTATTTCATCGTTCTGTAAAACTTCATTTCTGATTACAGGACCACATGTGTCATCTTGATATCATCCTGAAGTCCAGTTATTTTATTTGGCACTGATGGGAGTGGGGGAGAAAGTGAGAAGTCAAAAGTGAAGCGGTGGATACCTGTCTTTTTTATTATTATTATTTTTGGACCCAAAGGTTTTGATTTTGCTTCTTTTTTNGTCCAAAGGTTTTTTTTTTTTTTTTTTTTTTTTTTTTTTTTTTTTTTTTTTTTCTCTGAGTTGAATAAGAAACAGTGTTAGCTGGAATGCCATGTGCATATTCCCTTCTCAAGGTTGCTGAGGAGCAATCCAGGCAGACTGGAGCTAATCAAAATTCTTCATAATAGCCATCAGCAACTGCAAGTAATTTTTTACTGAGAGAGTCATTAGGAAACATAAAAACTGTTAAAACTCCATGTAAGGGTCTGGATCTAGTGAAGGCAGGGCAATTATACCAGAAACTACTTCTCCTGTCTTAGTTCAGACCCAGAGTGCACTGTGGAAGGAGATCTGACAGACCCCATTTCTCACCCTTGGGTTTGTGCTGCAGCCACTGGGTCATTTCCAGTAAAGCTGCAGCCAAAGCTGTGCTCCAGGAGCTCACCCAGGACACCCACAGCCCAGACCCTGAGTGCCACCCAGGTCATGGCACCAGGTCCCAGCAGGACTAAAGTAAAACCTCTGCAAAGTGCATATTTGGATACTGCCTTTTCCAGTGGTGGCTGCACTGCTTCACATATCCACTGCCACAGAGCTGCTTTCCATTCCAATCCAGACAATTCCAATCCAAACTGTTCTAATCCAATCCAACCCAATCCAATCCACAGCTGTAGCAGAACTTCCACCTCTGCTGTATCACCTGATCTTGATGTATTTGAGCTTCTTTTGAATCAATACCACAAGGTGACAAATGATCACCATTCTGAGAACACACAGGTTTTTGGTAGAGCTGCATGTGTGATTTTTATGATCTGAATGTCTAATTTCTTAAATCCCAGCAAGTTTTGCTGTTCCATTTTTTACTGGAAACAATTGTAATTAGATCAAAAGGCCCCTTATAAAAATTTTCCTCATTTCTGTCAAAACCCTTCTTAAAAGCTCTGCTAATTATTTCAATCTGTCCCTGAGTTTTTGAAAGGCCATTTGTATTCTTCTGCCTATTTCTGTGTTTTGTTTTATTTATGTAATCTTTCCCTATAATTTTCATTTCGCTCAGAATCAGAAAATCATTGAAGTTGGAAAAGGCCTTTAAGATTGAATCCAAACATAAGCCAAGGCCACCCCTGAACCATGTCCCTCAGTGCCACATCTACACATTTTTCAAATCTCTCCAGAGATGGGACTCCACTGCCCTGGGCAGCCTCTTCCAATGCCTGACCACACTTTCCATAAAGAAATTTTCCCTAATATCCAATCCAAACCTCTCCTGGCGCAACCTGGGGATGTTTCCTTTTGTCCTGTCCCCTCTGCTGGCTCCACCCTCCTGTCAGGGAGGTGTAAGAGGAGAAAGTCCCTCCTGAGCCTCCTTTTCCCCAGGCTGAGCCCCCCCAGCTCCCTTAGCTGTCCCTGGGGCTCCAGACCCTTCCCCAGCTCCATTCCCTTCCCTGGACTCACTCCAGCCCCTCAATGTCTTTCTGGTCATGAGGGACCCAAAACTGACCCCAGGACTGGAGTGTGACCCCACCAGTGCCCAGCACAGGGGACAGTCACTGCCCTGAGCCTGCTCCACAATTTCTGGTACAATTCAGGAGCCTCTGGCCTTCTTGGCCACCTGGGCTCATATTCAGCCACTGTCAAACAACACCCCCAGGTCCAGGGGCCTGGGAAGCCCAAGGTCGACCAGTTTTATTAAAGACTGAGATAAAGCATTGAATGGCTCCACTTTGTGTTCATCCCTTTCAGTCATATGCCCACCTCCAACAGGTCCCCCTGTGCTGTCACCAGGCCAGTCTGGTGTTTCCACAGTGAGGGCCATTGTACAACAGTGCAGAGCCCTCAGCAACAAACACTTTTTCCCTGAGTGTAGCTGTCCCTCCTTAACCTCTCCCAGTGGCAACTCTTGTTTTCCAAGAGGCTCTTCTGTGTCCTGCACATACATGGAACATGCTGTTAGTTTGTGCTCAGCTCCCTAAAATCATCCTGGATGAATCTCTCTAAGATTCACCTTGTCTTGTCCCAATTTTTTCTCCTCTGTCCCTCTCCATCTATCCCCATTTATCCTCCCAGTTTATACATTTAAAAGAAAACAAAAACATGGCCAGTCTTAAAATTTCCAAGTGGATTTGATTCTAATTATTGGCCATTTTAGACCTGTTTAGTATCTCACTGTCGGTTTGTATGGTTCTAGTTTCTTAATCCCATTTTGATACCACACTGCTTTCCTCTCTGAACACTGGCTGTGTGAAACAGGCACTGCTGCTTTAATAACAACCTCTTACACATCTAATCAGTTACCCAGAGAAGTCAACTTCATTGCAAATAGGAAGAAGGAGACAGAGAGTCAAGTGACCTTCATGTGGAAATGCAGGGCTGGAAACAAGCAAGATCTGCTGATTCCCAAACACTTTGCAGTTACAGGTTGGGACTGTGAGTCCCATGAACAGAAACTCAGTAAAAACAAATGTAACTAATTATTAGGAACCTCAGAGTTGCCTGAAAGTTCTGGTTTTCCTGTAAAAAAACAATGAATGTTTAAAGTCAAGAGAGTTAATTCAGCCGTCTCTTGAATGCTTTGATGGAATGTATGGCTTCAATCTGGTTAATTCTGATAGGAAGGGCTGAGGAGAAAAATAGAAAATCAATTCTTCCTCATTTTATCTTGGAATGTGGTGGGATTATGAGTCGTTCTTTTTTCTTTGCCTGGTTGTTGTGCTGGCTGACAGTGCAATTCAGGCTGCAGCCTGTACACGGGAATAAAGATCCATTAATGCATCTGAAGTGTGGCAGCCTCTCTGCTGGCCAATTTAATTTGAAAAGAAATAAAATCTCTGCTTGGCACAGTCCCCTCCATGCAAGTACAAGGCTGAGTGAATCCATCTGTTCCTGGGAGACCTTCAGCTCCAACACTCAGAACCCAGCAGGGATCAGGGGATGCACCAACTGCTGGGCTTCAGCCAGAGCAGGCAGGATCAAAGAAATCATCTGGAATAAGATGTAAATGTGGAATATTGCTGCAATATTGGATATTTATTCTTATTCCATCCTTTAATTTTTTTAATCTTTGTGTTTTGTTTTAGGGTTGGGTTGGAGTTTTTTTAATGGCTTAGGGAAAGATTCTCATTTCTTTCTCTCTCTTGGGCAAGAAGAAATACAAAGAAATGTAGTGAGCATCAATGTATCCGTCTAATCTCTCCAGTGCCTGCAGGGCTAGCAGTCAGAAATTCCATTGGAAAACTTAATTAATTTAGAGGTGTATAGGCATTTTCATTAACAGCCTCCCTGAGTGATTGCACAGGGGGCTGCTCAGAACTTCACGTTCCAGTGACACAACAGAACAGCCCAATTTATTTGCTAATCAGGTTTTTAGTGGGAGCCCAGCTTCTGTCAAAGAAAATTAATAATTTTCTTCCACTCTCATTCTCTTTGGGCAAAAAAAGGTTAATTGATACTGCTTATAAATTGTGCCCATCAGAGTCCCTGAGGAACACGAGAATTCCCACGATGTTTAGAGACAGAAACTACTCACCTCCAATGAAATGCAAATCCTTCCATGGTGAAACCACAAATCCTGTACTAGATGATCTCCAATAGGAATGGTGGGCACCACAATTTCCTCCTCTTATTTGGACAAAGGGAACGGAGCAGCTTCTTGCACCTTCTGAGTCTTCCCAGTGTGGGTGAGTGGAACCAACTGGATCTTGCAAGCTGTAACTTTGGTTAGTGCTAATTACATTTCTACTCTGTGTAGAAGCACATGCTGCTTTTGGGTGTATTTTCATGTGCTTTCAGAAAGAGAAAGGAATTCACTTAGAAAAAGAGATCAAGACCAGCTTGCCCTTCAAGAAAGAGAAGGACTGAGGAATGATGATCTTTACGGCCTTTTCCGACCTTGTTAATTCTCTGTGTGTGTGTATAAGTTATCTGGGAAAGTAGCTGCTTTCTTAATGTATGTGGTTAATAGAATTAGTACTACTTGTTAAGAAAATAAAGGTACAAGTTCAGGAAGGGTTTCTTTCTCAAATATTCTAAGCAGGCTGTCAATCTGCCTCTCTAAAGTAGCAGATCATTGTTTCAGATATATCAGAATGAAAACAGATCACCTTGAATGGTGCAGAGGTGCAGGACAGAGCTTTAGTTTCAGTCACTGCTTTCTCTGTCCCTTTTGCCTGTCTCTAATCATGTGTTGTGGATGTCAAGAGTCCTCAGACCCAGTGGTACTTAGTTCAACTGCTTTCAGTGTAATTTAATTTTGAAATATCAGTTGTGAAACTGATGCATTTGTGCATTGATTCTGCTTGTTAACTCCAAACTGAAAAGTAAGTGCTGTAACAAAAGCCCTTCTAAAGGCTGTGAGGTGTTTTTGACTTTCACAGTTTTATTGAATCCTGGGCTATTTACTCTTCTTTTAGGGACAACCAACACTTTTAAAAGACTAAAAGTCCGAGATTAAAGACATTGTGGTTCCTGAGAGATCCTGAAAACATGGCCCACTAAAAGGTGCAAAATCAAGGCACAGAGAAGGGTAACTTATGAGATATAATCAATACTTTAAATCATATTATATGTGCCTTGGCCTCTGTGACATCTCATCACGTCTGTTCTGGCATTTCTTTTTCTGCCCATGCTTGGACAGATAACTCCACATTCCTTTTATACATGTGTTCCTCTGCCTCACTTGTTGAATGCAAACTGACATACTTTCCATTTTTAAGTCCTAATGTTCACTAAACACATTAATATCAAGATTGGAGATTTCTGAAGCAGGGGAGCCAAGAGGAGTTCTCAAGGTCCAGTGGGCCTTCATTGAGGGTAACCTGATGTAAAATATGGGTTTGTTTCCAAATTTCAGCCAAATCTTCATTAAGTCTTCCACTCTGATCTTAAAGGAACATCAAATGAATTTACGTACAAACACCAGTTAGAGCCAGTTCTTATCCTCATTCATCATTGGCATTTGAATCCAAATCCAACAGTTACTATTATGAAGGTTAGACACGCTTTGGACTAGGGCCACATGCAAATTTCAGTTCCAAACCTAATTCATGGTTGCCAATATTACAGGTAATAAACACAAGTGAACACTTTAAACTACATTTTCTTCATCTGCATCAGTCTCTGCTTTGCCAGTTGTCTCATAGCTCTCTTAGCCCTGGACTGAGTAGATCCAGGGTCCTTCTCCAGCAACTTTTAACTATGGTGAGAGTAGTTTGTGGAATTTGAAACAGTCTTCTCTGCTTGGCTTGCAGAGGGTCATTGTCCCATCATTATCAGAGACCCAGTCCCCACGCTGGAGTGGATGAACAGCAATGCCCGATCCTATGAGTCTGGATAGCAGGAGGAATCTCTGAGGTTCCTGCAAAATAGAATTCAGGGGCATTAAATAACTTGCAAGCCAACTTTCCCTCTCGTGTGAATTTCTCCTGGAATACATAGAATTTGGTATGACCTGGCATTCAGAATCTCACAGGGACTTCGGCTGTGTGTGGGTTCTCAGCAGGGCCATAGGCAGGGTCTTCTGACAAATCTCACCTATTTGTGTTTCAAGAGTACAATTCATGTGTTCGACTCTACCACTCACCCGAGGCTTATATGGAGTGTGCAAATCCCAAGAAATCCCAGGACTTACTGTTGCCATAGAATGAGACCTTCTGTCTGATGGGATCCCCTGAGGAACTCCAACCCTCAGAACTATAAGGTAAAACCTCTCATCATTCTTTTTTGTGGTAACTCAGCAAAATCTATTTCTCTTTGTGGAATCACTGCTAAGATGCCTTTTCCTGCAGCCTCTTTCGCTGCTTGAACAGCGAAATGAGTCCCTAATTCTAGAGTTGTTTTCCCTTTTTGATGAGCTCTGCAATGCATGACAGATACTTTTGTAGGTTTCCAAATACTCTGCAGGAGTGCAGGGATCTGTTCAGCACCTTTGATCCCACTGCTCTGAGCAGCCAGCAGCTCTCTTTCCTTCCACATGACTCCATGGGTGTGCACCACACCAAACACATATTTAGGATCAGTCCACACATTTACCTTTTGTCCTTTGCTCAGTTCTAGAGCCCTTGTCAGGGCAACCAGCTCAGCTTTCTGTAATGACACATCTGGCAGCAAGGCCTTTGACTCTATTATTTCATCTGCAGCTGTCACTGTACAACTTGTCTTCACCATCTTGCATGAAGCTGCTTCTGTCCATATACAGCTCCCAGTCTGCATCTTCCAGAGGCACATCATCCAAGTCCTGTCTGCTGGAATAAGTCTCCTTGATGGTTTGCAAACAGTTGTGCTCACGAATACTATGGGCCAGTATTTACCAATTTGCTGAATTCAGATAAAACTTGTATTTAGAGAAGCAAGCCAAGGGTTTGTGCCTGAATATCCAGATATAGATGTGATCTCTGTTGTGTGCCAGGGATCTGCAGAATTCCAGCCCTGCTAGAAATTCCAGCCAACAGAGGTCTGGTTTCTGACAAAACAAACAGTGGCTACGTTGCTTCATATGAAATAGAGCCTTCAGCACAGCAAGAGCATTAAGGAAATAGTTGGCTATAAAATCCCTTTTGTTCTCAGAACTAAAATGAGATGCACATACAACAGAAAGGACACTTCTGGTAAGACATTGAAGTCTTACTTACATATTTTTACTATATTTTACTTAATCAGTTGCCTGGAAATGGAGTGCAATTCTTGGACTCAATGAACATTGAACAGTCGTTTCCTCTCCGCATTTTTTTATAGGTCCTTCTGAGGATCAGTGTGACATGGATTTATCTGGATGGGAAATGGATCCTCAGCTGTGATTATCCTTTTTGCCTCTCTCTGGGTTATTTTGACAGTCACAGCTGCAGGTAGAATTCCAAATGCAGATGCACCACTGGTTCATGCAGTGGTGTCTGTCCCCAGCCTGCCTCCCGAATACCTTCCCCAATGTGTTCACTGCCTTTTTTCAATGCTAAGAATTTATTTGGAAAATCACTTTGACAGCTCCTCTGGAAAGTGCTTGTCAAGGAGTCCTCAAGGATTCAGGCTTTTGCCTTTTTGCATGTTTTTCCATTGTTGAAACTCTACTGACTAAGCTTTGTTGCAAGACCTCCTGATGCTTTCTGCATTATTGGTTTGAATAACTGTGTCAGCAAACTTTGTCTTAAGGATCCTGGAAAAGGACTGGATACCACTTGGCAACTCTAGCATCCTGTAAACCCCTTTGGGCTTCTTTCCTTTCTGAAAAACAGCCCTTCTTTCCTACCCTTTAAGCAACTGTTGGTACAAAACTAGTCTTGGACTTAGTTCTTGTCCTGTGACAGCTCAGTATGTTTAGTGCCTTCATAAAGGCATTGTTGAAAGATGCATTTTAAAAAAATAGTAAATCTGTGGTGTATCAACAGCAGATCTTTATCTCTCCTTAACATATTTACATTTCCAGGGCAAGATTTCTCTGTGCTCTTATCTAAATGTTTTATCTCCTTGAGATTTTAGTAACTCAGTCATTCAGTGAATGCTGTGATGGAGGGGTTTATGCTCCATAGTCACTCCTCCTGTGTTTTGCTCAGCAGGAATCCCGAGGGAAATCACACATAGAGCAGCTCAGGACAACATCCAGAGCTGTTTGTGGTATTTCAGATTGGTACCTCTGCCCTGTGTCCAAGTGTGTTCCCACTGCACAGGCATCTGCAGGCATCACCTCTGTCCCTATGACAAGTGGGAAGCCAGAAATGTGGACTCTCATAATCAGGAAATCACTTGCTGTGGCTCTTTTTAATTGAAAGGTTTGTTTTAAACAATGCTCAGAGGTTGTCACAAGCTGTGAAACAGTTTATTGTATTACATTGACTTTTTTGTCCTGTTTCAACAACTAAAAAATTAGGGCTGGTTTCTGTGGTGTTGCCTAAGGATGCATCTCACTTGTGTTTGTCTTGTTTGTCTTAACATTCAGGCTATACCCAACATGGACAGACTTTTTCACTGCCAGTAGAAGGAAAACCAGCTCTGAGCAGCTCCCAGCCCATTCAGAACAATCTCTTCTGTGCAGTGACTGGCCTGTGACATGCTACAGGTAGGATGCATTTCCTCCAGCAGAAAACTTCAAGGTTAGGGACAAAATAACAAAACTTTCTGTCTGTTCAGAGTGTGTGTTTGCATCCTTATATGCCCTTCTACTGATGCAATACATAGAAAATGTCCAGAAAAAAAAATGCAATCTTTGTTCAGTGGTTGGGTACAGGATTGAGAAAGTGGGAGTGCAGAACTGGCTGCAGAGCTCAGCCATCAGCCACAATCTGTTGCATGTTTGAGTCTTTGTCTAGACCATAGGATTAACTTAGAACAGGAGCAGGACTCCTGAACAGCTGTGGCTGGCATGGATAACCAGCCCTTTTCCCTGGTGGGGATGCATTGGAGTCACTGTGGCTCATTCTTGGTTTCATAGCAGTGTCCATCTGGACCAACTTAATTAAGGTAAAGATATCAAAGTGCAGCAGGGCTGAGCCAAAGGCCAGGATTTGTTATCACAGCTTTGCTATTCAGCACAGATAAACTCAGAGCTGCAGAGAGGATTCCTCACAGCAAATCCCCCAGGGTACTCAAGGTGTGGTTTGAACTATTTGAATTTCTTTGCTGGACCAAACTGGGGACCAATAAAGGTCGTGTGCCAAAAAAAATAAAATAAGAAGGCTCCTGGTTTAACCTTCTGGAGGTTCCTCAAACTCACAGCTGCCACTGTGCCCAAGATGTAATTTGAAATGGGCCAAGAGCAGAGCTGGGGCTTAGTGCAGATCCCCCTGGCTGTGTCCTTTGGGGACTGGATCTTCCCGAGGTGTAATGCCCTTGTCTTGCCATCAATCACCAGCACATCTCCATTTTACTGAGTAACAACTGCCCATGCCATTAGTCTTGGAAGTTTTAAGAGTGGACAACACTAAGTTTGTGTTAGGCCCCATGGAATTGCCTTTCCTTCCCATAATGAGCTGCAGGCAGACCCTGTCCTTCAGTTGCTACTGGGAACAAGCTTTGTGAGGCCCTAACACTGAACCCTTATTGGAAGAATGCCTCCTTAAAATCCTGAGAAAAGCAGACCACAGGAAACATTTAACATAAATGTGCAATTCCTGTTAAGCAGCCGAACAGAAGAAAAGTGACATTTTCCCATGCATTTATACCACAAATCCTTTCCTAGAATTATGAGAAATACAAGACATCTATTTCTCTGGAAAGAAGTGGAAGAGTAAATCCATATGTGGTAAAGCAAATTGCAGGAGAAATTTTAGCTAAATTAATCCATCCAGACTCTCCTTCCTGCTGACTAAACTCTTCAGCACTTTTGTCTAAGGTACATGCAGAGTGAAATGCAGTTCATTACACAAGTGTTGAAAGGCAACATTTTTCACAGCAATATGATATTTTGACATTGCCATTCCCTTCCTTTTTGCCAAGCCTGCCAGGGAATTTCGTCTCCACAGAACATAGTTTTCAGTGAGTTTGAGTAATCTTTTAAAAATCTTGCCACAGTATTTCCACTCTAATTCTTTCCCAGAAGAAAGTTTTGAGACTGAAAAGTTTGAATGTCAAATTAAAACAGAAGCAGATTTATAAATTTCCACTGGGTTTGCAGATTCTGAGAGCTCATAATGAATATATAACTTTTTGTATGTGTGTGTTTTATTTTCTTAACAGACTTATTTTGCAGGTCTGAAGAAAATCTTGCTCCAGTTTTCAATGACTGCTGTGGTGGAATCTTGGATAAAATAGTACTAAAATAGTGTCCAACATTGATCTGAACACAATTTGCTCATTGGTCTGTACTAGGAAAACCTTGCACTCATCTCTTAAGTGCTAATGTGAAACAATGGCAAAATCCCAACTCTAGGCCAAACGTCTGCCCTGACTGATGGGACGGGACAGGGGGAGTCTGGACGGGCTTGTTCCTATAAAAAGCCTGGGAGAAAACCTGGATCATGGCAAAACAGTTTCACTTGTCTCAACAATGAAATCATTAACATTATTTACAATTCGTTTTTAGATTTATAATAAATGTTATATTTTAATACTAATTAATAATAAAAACAGTTGTTTAAGTGTGGTACAACATATTTTTGAGGCCAGTTATCCCAGCTGGAGAGTGTAAAATCAAGCACTTGTGTGAGGATTTGCAAGACATGGGCTGTAATTTATTACTTGGATTCCTAGAGCTGTGCTCTCACATGGAAAACTCCCCATGGTCCTTCCCCCCACAAACCAGTAAGAAGTCAAGTGAGTTGTGGGTTTCAGAGCCTTAGAAAAAGGGGTTTGAAAGATTCCAAAACAAGCTCTCACCCCACATGCTGAGCATGGATTTCATTTTCAAGTTATTAGAAACTTATTCAAGTTATTGAAATAAAAGTGGTTATTTAAGATCCTTCCTGAATTAAATATGTTAAAAGTCCCATTTTGGACAGGGAACTGAGAATCCCCTTTGTGTCAGGACTTAGATATTTTCAGATTGGAGGGGTCTGTGACAATGGTAAAATCTGTCCCTGGTAGTTTTTTATGCATTGAGATTTTCTTTAATGTGTTTTTAATTTTTTTTATCTAGGTGCTTTTTGTACTTCAGGGTTGCTTTGACACACTTTTGGTGACACAATTGATGGTTTTCATTAGAGCTCAGCTTTATTCCCATCTCCCCCTAACATGAAATAAATAAAACTGGTGATCCCTATATGATCCCTATATGATGGATATCCAATCTCAGTGAGCACAAGGATAGACCACTCTGTGATGATTTTAAATTGCTTCCCCAGTGATATAAAACTGTGAGTTAAACAGTGACTCGAAAACATGGGCAGAAAGCCACTTTTTAAACTCTTTTTCTACTTTGACAGCTTAAGCAATGTCCCAAAAGTCTCAGAAAATCAGCTCCTTGTGTTTTAAAGGTATAAAAATACCTACTCAGAATTTTTTTAAATGGAATAATAGAATAATTGAGAATGACTCAAAGGGTAAAAAAGCTACTACAAAAAAGGAAATATTCTACAAAAACTCAGCATGTATTTTCAATGAAAAGATTCTGAGCATCAATGCAGCATCTGCCTGAGCTTTGTATAGATAACACAGAGATTTATTTCTCCTCTTATTTGTGTTACTGATAATAATCACACACAAATTTAATATATTAATAACCTAAAACAAGTTTAGTTTGTTAGTTGGAAAAAAATCCTAGAAAAGACAAATTCTTGGCACACAGGAAATGTCATATTGAGGTCTGCAGGAACACACCTGTATGTGAAGATCTTTTAAATCTATTTGCAAAAGAGTTTGTGAGATTCTTTTCACACAAAGTGATTCCCAGGTATTGCAAGAACAAATCCTTGCTATTTTAAGCACCACTTCAAGATACAAGGTGATTTCCAGCACCTATTTTTATAGATGTCTCTAAGTTATAAAGCAATGACAGATCCTATCAGCAGCTTGTAAAAAAAAAAAGATGATTTAGTCATTAAAAGAGCCAGTTTTGACTCATAATATTGACTTCAGAGAATCCTGTTTCTTCTAATCACACAGTAACTGTGACCCTCCCCCAAAATCTCCTGACATTGGCAGCTGAAAGGGAAAACATAAAATCCAGAGCAAGACAAATCCCTGAATAACCAAGAAATGGCATTGTTTTTACAAAGTGCAGCATCACTAAAGGATTTGGGAGACAGAGGTAGGAATTGGAAAGGAAATGGGCAGGATTTAGTACATGCTGAGCAACAAACTCAGGAGCTCTGTCCTACCTGAGCAGAGTGACTCTCACCATCCATCCCTCCCAGGCTCCAAATTCCCTCTGATACAACTGGAGCAGCCCTTGCCTTTAACAACCTCTCAGGAAATAAGAAATCTGGCACCATGTCCCAAACATGACACACATATGTGTGTATAAAAAGGGGGTGAAAAAACCAACACCATAATAGTCAGGAAAAGACAAACCCATCCTGCCTCCACCCCAGACCCACCAGTTTTCTCATCTCCCTTCTTAAACAGAAGTTTTCTATTCTTAAGTTTTTAATACCTTAGTACTGAACTTTTTAAAGAGCAGTTTTTATTGCTGGCTGCAGGATGGAACTCACCTGACCAGGACACTCCCTGGGGTATAACCAGCTCGGTATGTTCCCCTCCACATGTGGCCATGGATTGCTGGGCAGGGGCTCTTTCCTGGTTCTAATTTGTGCTGAAATTCGTGGGAGAAGAACCTTTCCCTGAGATCCAGCCTGACCCTGCCCTGGCACAGCTCCAGCCCTTCCCTCAGGTCCCTGCGCACACAGAGTGACCCCTCGGGGGGAACCTGCAGCCCCTGATGAGTCTCCCCTCGGTCTCCTCCAGCTGAACACACCAAGTGCCCTCAGCTGCTCCTCACACGGCCCCTCCAGACCCTTCCCCAGCCCCGTGTCCCTCCTTTGGGTTCTCTCCAACAGCTTTAGATCTTTCTCATATTGTGGTGTCCCAAAGTGTCCCCAGGGCTCGAGCTGGGGCTGCACCAGTGCAGAGCAGAGCAGGACAATCATCTCCCTTGAGCAGCCTGATGCACCCCAGAACACTTGGAAAATCAAGGATGGTGCTCTTTAAGGTCTTGTCCAAGCTTTCATTTTCACTCTAAGCCACATTCAAATCTTCCTTCACCCACCCCTTCCTCTCTGCATGTCACTGGGTCTCAATATTTTCTCCTGCAGTGCCATTGTCAGGGCTTTTTTTCTGTACTTCTTTCCCTCTGCTGCTTTTCTTTATTAAAAAAAATCAATAACATTTTCTGTGGACAAATCTGTGCTCTCCTCTCACTTGCCTCCCCAAGAAATGAACAACTCCTCTAAATGCTAAAATGTTAAAATCCTGGCTAAGCTTGCAGAGTCTGCCTGGGAACTGGCCCACAGTCAGTGTCATCTCTGGTTTCCCAGCTGGATATTCCCATTGTTTGAACAAATGGGATAGAGGGAGTGAGCAGATCTAGCTCTAGCTGTGGGAATTTGACCATGACATTGCAATCCTCACTGACCCCCCAGTCATTGCCAACCAAAGTTACGTGTGTGTTACGGTCCTTTTGCTCCTTGCTGGGCTCCCTGGATGGCCCCTGGCCCTGGTTCTCCTGCCCAGCACTCTGATGGATCCTGGGAGCAGCACCCAGTGGGACTGTGCCTTACTGGTGAGGCCATGGCTTCAACTGGGGCCACCCTTGGCTTGTCCCCCTCCTGGGGAAGCCCCATTCTTGCTGCTTCCTGGTGCATCCTGTGGCAAAACCCTCAGTTTGGAGTTCAAATCAATCACTGCTGGCATCACACTCCTGTGTGTGGTGTTACAAGCTGCCTTCTGGCCTGTGTCTGAATGGAGCATGAAGCCATAACAGCTTTATTGGGATGGACAACAGAAAAGCAATGATAAAATGGATGTTTTCTGAAGAGTCCCTCATTCTTGCCCAGTGAGAATCTCTGTGATGTGGAACTGAAGGGCAGGGTGGCAGCCTTAGCAGGTTTCTGTCTTCCAGTGTTTTGAAGATCATTCTCTCCCAAGTGTTCTTGGTTCATCCTCAGGTCACACTGCTGCTGGAAGTGGAGCAGGAATTCCAAGTGTCTCCTCAGAGGTGATAACAATGGTCAGAAGAGTCAGTTGGTCAGACTGTCACTGCAAAAGGTCTCTGAGGTCCCTTTGCTGGCTGAGAACCCACTCCCACAAATGAGTTGCTGGGTGAGTCCAAACCATCTCCCCCAGTGGTTTCCAGCAGTTTGATGGTGTGCCCAATGTGGGGGTGCTGGCAGAGTCCCAGGGAGCTCCTGCTTCCACAGGGAGGAGGAGGAGGAGGCCTGGGCTGATCCTGCCCCCAGCTCCATGTGTCTGTACTGATTGTGTTGGTGCAGCATTTGCCTGAAGCTGCTGAAGTACAACTTACAAAAAATATTTTTTGAAATGAGGAAAGATTACTTGTAACATGTGCTGCAGGAGGTGAAGGAAAGAAAGGAATGATACTAAAGAAATATGGGAGGTAACTATGGTATGGCCTGAGAACTGAATGGATACTTTGAATTTTCAGTGTTAGCAAAGGCAAGTATGATAAAGGCATTAAAGTACAAAAAAGGCTTAAAGCACCCTCACCAAACACAGAAAACCCCACCAAAAAACCCCACAGCAAACAGCAAAACTCCCACCAAACCCAGAAGAAAACAAAACTGACTGACAAGAGAAGCAACACTCACACCCAGACTACAGAGCAGAATTGCAGCCCAGACATCCTAAATATGGAGCCAGCAAGTTCTCCAAGAAGGTAATGGTCAACTGGTTCGCTCAAAAGTTATGAAGGGAAACAACTGTCTTAGTTAAAGATCTGTAGGATAAAACACAGTTTAAATCTGAGAATAAAATAGTCTTTCCACAGAATGACTCTTTTGACAATAAAGCTCTACACAGCTGCATTTATAGTCCCAAGGCAGCCTATTGCTGTGCTGCTTTGAAGCTGTTTGCCATGTAATTAGGAATGCACACATTCTCCTGCTCAGTTTTAAAAAGGGGTATTTTATAGCACATTCTGTATGCCTTCAACAGGCATTGCTTCCTGATGCTCTGAACGTGACTTCAGCATTCTCAGAGGATCCCTGATGTTCAGCCCTGCTGTGCCCCTCCCAGAACAGGCAACATTTGGAAATCACTGTGCCACATGCCAGCAAGACCAACCCAGCCTAAGACTGATGTCTTCATGAAGCCTCGTGTTCCTCCAACAGTGCAAGGGAGGAAAATATTGAGCCTCTTTGTTAGGCTTCTTATTTTCCTCATTTGGGCAAGTTTTAAAAGCAGTAGAGGTTTTCTGTAAGAAAGTCCCTAAGAATATGTGTCCACTTAACACAAAAGTCATTGTATAACACTCACTGTACACAAACAATCCCTTTGTGTGCAATGCAAATCCCAGCATTGTTGGTTCTTGCCCTTGGCATGTCAGGGGAGCAAGCCAAAGAGCAGCAGCTGCATATTTAGAGGCCTCACCTGAAAGACCCCAAGTCTCCTCTCTAGGAAGTCTTGTGAAAGCAAGAGACTCTTCCAAAATGTAATTTTAATCTTTTATACTTTGGAGATCATGAACATGTCAACTTAATATTTGAGAATGCTCTTTGGAACGGCATCACATACAGAGGTTTTATTGGGCTCAGAGGAAAACACCTAATCCTTGGGGTTTAGCACAGGACTTTGCCCAGTGCTGCTGTTCAGGGGAATTTTAATGTTGCCTTCTGAGATCATGGGCATACTGCTTGGGAAGTGTTGTTGCATGAACAAGACTGTTAATGTTTTTCATAGTTAAAGCAATAAGACCCAGAGAAGTAGGAGGTCCAGCTGCAAGGGAAGTAACAGGAGAGTGTTCAAACCAGGCCTCTCCACAGCAATCAGTCATGGGTTTTTCAGCACTTTCAGTATTTTTCAGTAAAGAAGCTCCTAATTGTGTGGAACCCGTGTCAACAGCTCCCTGTCAGAGAGGAAGGATGCAGGGAGTCTACTGAATGTGGAGCAGGAATAATGACTTTCTGAATCATGGCTCAGGGGACCAATGGCCATGTGAGAGTTGTGCAGGACAAATGTGCTGTGGGCTCCATCCCAGTCCCAATCCCTGAGCCCACTGCATCCTGCTGCAGTAAGAAGGCAGGAATTACGTTGGGAAGAGTGGATGGTGCAAAACAAATGTGGAATAAACCTTCCTCTCCACACAGTGCTCAGGTCTTGGTGCAGGGAGAGATCCAATGGTGGCCACTGAGACAGGGAAAGTTGGGTGTGTCCAAAGGTGCAGCAGAGATTGGTGAGTTCTTTAAAAACAGGAGACTGGGACCTACAGAGCTGTGCTCCTGTCTTTGGAGAGCTGGAAGCTTTCAAATGAATGAATCCCAGAACCCTGGTTATTACTGGGCTGCTGTAAAAGCAGAAAGGTTGGAACAGGCAGAAATGTGAAAATACCACCTATAGCTGGTGTATTTTCCACCAGCCTATCAAAATGTAAATTCTTCAGACTTTCAGAGAAGAGACAAGTTACTGCTGAGCTGATCTCAGAGCAATTAAAAGCTTCAGCTCAGCAGCTAAGTCCTTTAAGCAAAAACATCTGTATTATATCCTGTTAGGTGAGGAAGGAGCTTAACTGTGTGACCCAGTGAGTCCTGCCAAGGCAATGCTACTGCTTCTGACCCAGCAGCTGTAAAAACTCAATTAAATACAGTTCCTGTGGTAGCAGATGGTCAGAGTATGATCTGAGCTTCAAAAGCAAGAATAGAAAAAAAAGGAAAAAATGTTCATCCAGAGGAGCACAAGTCCAGTGAAAGCACAAAATTGTAACCAGGTGGCATCTAAAACAACTTTAGTAGATGGCCTGACCCCAGAATGGGTCCATGTGTCTGCCCTTAGGGGGTGTGTCCATCAGCTGGGCACCTGGATACCACCCTCCACCTCAGGGGGCTGCAGGAGGAATGATTCACCCTCAATCTGTTACTGGATGCACAGAAAATCCAAAGAAATTGGATCTACTAAAATACACATTGGCTTCAAAAGAGGAATTAGAACATATTGTGCACAGCCTAGTCCTGCCAGCCTACCAGGAGAGTGAGAGCAAGTACTTTTGTGAGAAAATGAATTAATATTGGGTTTAGGGAGGCAACCTCCTGATTCTCTGTCACAGAGAAACTTAAAATACCCTTGGGCACAGTGGAAAATGGGAAGGCCACCTACATGGGCTTGTTAGAGCAAAGAAGAGTTGGACAATGTCCTGAAAACATATGGCAAGGCTCCCCAGCTCACCACTTTTTGTTTCTTAACAATTCCAATTTAATTTTTAATGTAGGAATTTGCATCAATGATTATTACTGATTTTGTAATCAACAATAAACAATTACTTTTTAGGATTAAAAACAATGAAAAAAACTCAATAAAAACAACACAAAAAATATGCCAGTACTTCTGACTGTCATGGTGTGTCAGTGTAGTAAATTCAGCAAATGCTTTACTTGCCCTGCTACTCAGTGGTGTTGCTTGTAAGCTTGTCTTTGCGCAGGACAGCAGCAGGGCTTTCCTGAATTCCCCAAGGGCTTCCCAGTGCCCAGCTGTGCTATCCTTCACCTGCACGCAGGAAAGATTATCCTAAGCTGACAAAGCCCATGTTACACAGTCACTCAAATGCAAGTTAAAAAGTGAATTAACCAAGTGTTAATTCATCAGAACTCCCAGAAAGTTGGAAAAATATCTACTTGGTCCAGACCAAAATATAATGCCTGGGTTAGATTTGGGAGGGAAGGCTGGCTTTGCAGGGGCTCTTCTGGAAACACTTCAGAGCAGCCCTGGGGCCAAGCTGGGGAGACATGGTGAGACCTGCACCAACCTGTGAGCACCCAAACCTGGAATTCTTTGCAGAAATATCCCCCCTGGCTTTAAAACAGAACTGTGAGGATCCCTCCCAGCTTGGAGGGCTGTGCACACACTGCTTGTGCCACTGAGGTGGGAAGGCCATGCCTGAGGTCTGGGTGCTGTTACCCACATCTCCAGCCACACTCATGGGGAAGAGCAGCAGTAGAAAGAAATTATTTTGGATGTGCTTTGCTTTGTTACATAACCCAATCCCTTCAGAGAAAAGATGAAATTCAAGGCTATTGCCCTGCCCCTGAAGCATGAATAAAACTGATGGGGGAGTGTCTGTATGTAGGTTGTCTCATCAGACCTTAAATTTATGGTATTTGTTTCCCCTTTCACCAGTTCTCAGTTTCTTCCTTTAAAAAAAAAACAAACCCAAAAAACTTCAAATAGTAAAGTGCTAGTGTTTCCTAGCTCAGTCCAAGCTGTTTTCATTTATCCCTGTCTCAGAATCCCCCTCTTGGGTAACTTATCCTTGTTTTGTTCCTGTTGGCTGCAAAAATAAGCAGAATTACAATTATGAAAAGGAATTAGGAATATGAAATGAAACCTTCACCTTTCAAACTGCCCAATAAGGTCCTCAAAAGAGCAAATAGTCCTGTCAATCTCAGGAATAACCTGAGTAAGAACTAAAGTCATAATTTAAAAGAGGGTGGCTAAACCACATTAGAGACTGTACAGACCTAAACCTAAATGGTTTAAATTCAGTTTTGATTAATGAATTATCACAGGATGAACTAGAAAGCTCTGTACATGATTTTCTTATTTCCTCCCCCTTTTCAGTTTCAAATATGTACAGAGGCACATTTACTAGATTGAAAACAGTTTCTTGTTTCTATCCTGCGCCTCAGGAAAGTCTTAGCTAAAATTTCAACAAAAGCAGGCAAAAAACTTTACCTACCTGGTCTCTTGTTCCTTATCTAAATTAAACTGTTAAAGATAGACCAGACAAGCCACATGAGGCAGAACCAGCAGAGCCTCAATGCTTAAAAAGCCACAGCCCTGCTGAGCATCCCAGGACGGTTCCCCTGCCAGTGGTGCTCCAGTGACATCCTGACACTGTACTGCTTCTCAAAGTCTGTTTCTTCCATGTTAACCTGTGATTATTTCTCCTACAGTCCTTTGGGTTGCCCTCGCTCACTCCTGGGTGAAGCACAGGGAAGGCAGAGCTGCAGGGCCGAGACATTTGACTAAACCAGTTTGGGAGGCTGATTGTTCAGATTTGTAGTAGGACCATAGAACAGGCAGGGAGCAATGGAAACTGAGGACAGAAATGTCATTTCCACTCCCATCTCTCATAGGAAAGTGGCAGCAGAGGTACCAGCTGGCTTTGAAAATGAGCTTGGAGATGGGGAGAGCAGCAGGGGAAAGGAACCTTTGCAGCTGGGTTTCTTTTCCCCATCTTTGTTTCTGGACCCATAAATTTTCTCTCTCTTCTCCTTCCTGGCTGAGAATTCATTAGGTTGTCTAATCCACTGAGACTTAAATTCTTCACAGAAATTTTCTTTCCTTGTTATTTCTGTTTCTTTCTTTTTCTTTTTCTTTTTCTTTTTCTTTTTCTTTTTCTTTTTCTTTTTCTTTTTCTTTTTCTTTTTCTTTTTCTTTTTCTTTTTCTTTTTCTCTTTCTTTCTTTCTTTCTTTCTTTCTTTCTTTCTTTCTTTCTTTCTTTCTTTCTTTCTTTCTTTCTTTCTTTCTTTCTTTCTTTCTTTCTTTCTTTCTTTCTTTCTTTCTTTCTTTCTTTCTTTCTTCTCATCTATTCTTTATATATTTTTTTTTTCCTGTATGGGCTTGGATTTCAAAAATTTGCACTTAGCAGTGGCAATTCAGCTGTGCAGAGGTAATACATCAATACATTTTGTTGTGGGCTCTCTGCCTTCCCCAGAGGTTCCTGTGACTGGGAGAAAATGGGCTGATGACTGAGGTCATTTCCACTGGGTGACTTACCAGGATTCATTATTTTTCATCTATGACTGTTGTGATTGCAGAAGGTTTTACTTTCTGTCCTACAGATAAAGATGGAAGAAACTTTTCCCTGTGAGGCACAGGGTTCCCAGAGAAGCTGTGTCTGCTCCATCCCTGGAAGTGTCCAAGGCCAGGTTGGAGCAACCTGGGATAGTGGGAGGTGTCTCTTCCCATGAAAAGGTGGGCTTTGAGGTCCCTTCCAACCCAAACCATTCCATGTGTTTCCAGGTGCCATATCCCAGGAAATAAGAATGAACTCTACTGCAGATTTACTGCTGATCACTTAATACTGATGAGGTTTCCCCTGTACATGGAAGAATCAAAGTTTTTTGGTGCAGTCTCACTCAAGTTGTGCCACTTGCATGAATAAAAAATCAACTAGGAGGGCTATTACATCATAAAATATTTAACAGACATGGAGGAGAGGCTGCTACATCCTTTGAAGAGAATATCTAAGGTCTATAGTATGCTGACTTGTGCTAAATTATAAAGCCCATTTTTTCATTCTTTTGCAACACAAGATTTAAAGATTTGCCCACATTTACAGTGTGGGGAAATGTGTCCGCTTTTAAGGAGATGGCAGTGAAAAACCACTTCCATGCCATGTTTTGGGTGATCTCACCACAAGCTTTGCCTGTTTTATTTAGGTGCATGTTATTTTTGTCACATGCTCCTGATCTCAATTCTCTGAGCTCTGCATCTGGAACAGAAAATTCACTCTTTTCTCTGCACAGAACAAAGTTACATGAGTTGCTTTTGTGTCTCCCATTTGAATAACCTGACCAGCCCTGAGTGCATTCAGTGAAGCAGCTCCTCTGAAAAACTATCTGATCTACAGGATCTCTTCTGAAAATTCCAGACCATACTTTAGTACTTTGCAACTGCAAAACCAATCGCCCAGGAGATGCTACAGACAGTGAGGTGATACTTTTTCCTTATCTAAAGAAATGGAAAAGTACATAGGGCTCAGGAGGCACATAAATACATAAAATAGGCTGCCCTGTCCCAAGCCAGGGACTCAGCCAGTCCAGGAATCATCACCAGGTCAGAGGAACTTCATCCTGACACCCAGAGAGGACTCAGCTCCTGAACAGAACTTCTCAATCATCTTGTGAATGTCTGTCCTCTTTCTGATAAATATAAATATTTTGTTGGCCTATTTCTGGATCCTCTTAAGCTCTTCACTACACTTTCATTTCACATCTATGAGTTTCAAATCTACACCACAGAGGTAAGAAAACACTGTTTGAAACTTGCTGCCTTTCACTTGGTTATATCTCCCCTTGATCTTCCATTAAAGAGATCCAGAGAATCACTGAGATTGGAGAAGACCTCCAAGGTCAACAAGTCCAACCATTAACCCATGTTTTTTAACATCGCCAGTGCTTCCCTGTTTCAAAGCCTGACCACACTTTCAGGGAAGTTTTCCTTAATATCCAACCTAAACATCCCCTGGAAGAATTTGTGGCCGTTCCCTCTCCTCCTGGCCCTTGTTCCCAGGGAGCAGAGCCCAACCCTGTCCTGGCTCCCCCCTCCTGTCAGGGAGTTGGAGAGAACTCCAGGTCCCCCCTGTGCCTCCTTTTCTCCAGGATGAGCTCCTCCCCAGCTCCCTCAGCCCCTTCCCCAGCTCCCTTCCCTTCCCCAGACACACTCCAGATACCTCGATCTTTCCCAGTAATTGGCACAATCCCATGTTAAGTCTGTCATATTTCCACTTGTTCTTTCATTTCTTACTGGAATTAAATAATTAGCACAGCTGTACCGTTGCAATTTGTGTAACAAACATGTGAAAGACATTTCAATACTAAAAACTTCTGGAAACTTTGCTATTTTCATCTTTTTCATGATTTCTTGGGCTAAGCACTTGTATTTCTTTGAACACAAGGGGAGCATTTTTCATCAGAAATACTGGTTTTGCACATGGCTCTATTTCCATGTAACCTCAACAAATACAGCTTTGTTTAGGATTGCACTGAAGCAAACAGTGTGGTTGGAATTGCAGAGAACAGAATGCAATTAAAGGACAAATGAGAATTGAAGCTGTTTAGCTCTGTCTCGGTGAAGTCTCACGTTTGGGATCCTTTTGTCAAGAACTTTCTAATTGTTACAGAAACCTCAACAGACTTTCTGATTCCCTTACAAAATGAAGGAAAGAAAGAGATGCCACTGTCTGGAGAATCATTTGCTTTCACAATCTTTCAGTTACGAAGACATTATATCTATTTCCAAACCCCAAAGAATGATTTGATCATACTTTTGATCATAAGGGGAAAAATGTCCAGACACTCCATAGTTTTCTGTGATTTTTACAGAGAAGACATCCAAAATGCATAGCTCCTAATGGCACATGAATGGCTTTTTGTTGTAATATGTGTGATCAATTATACAATTCACTTTGCAGACATAAATATTGTGAGGGAATGTGTGATTCACATCCTTGACAGATGACTAAAAACCTCTTGAGTTCCCTGAGTGCAACAATTTCAAGGTGATGAACACACTTCCAGCCCAAAGTGTCAGACAGTGGTTTCTCAGCCCTCAGAGCCATTGACAAGATTTGAACAACAGCACAGATTAATTAGTGGGACAAAAGCTCATGAGAAATAATGACATAATCCCAAGAATGGAGTTTTGTATAAATCCTTGCAGATGGCATAAATTACATCAAACAGCTCCAGGCAGAAAAGAGCCTTCCCAGCTTCCTTTCCCCTTTCTGCCTTCTTCTCACTAGATTTAGAGTTTCCATAAGCATTTGACAAGATCTTCTTTTGAACGTTGCATTTTTGGCAAAGAAAACAAATGTTGTTTGTCCAGGACAGATGTTTCTCCTTGTTCCATTTGCTGACCTACAAAAGGAGAGATTGCCTTTGTTTCTGTTCCTTAAAATGATGCTGGGGCTACACTGCAACCTGAGATCTCTCTTCAGTGTTGCAGATCATCAGAAACATCCATTTATATTGGTCTAAGTTAAGCTAAAGGAGGAGCAGGGACATTCAAAGAAAAAAAAGTGAAGCAAAAAGACAAAAATGAAGGAACATAAGTAAAAAAAAATCAAGAATATGAAAAATGGCTGAGGAAAACGTCACATTAGTGCATTTAAAAAAACTGCTTGTTGATTAAAGAAGGATAGTTCTCCTAAATTGTGCCACTTTTTGGGATTGCTGAGTCAGCAGAGCTCACACCAGCACTGCCATTGCCAGGCCCCTTCTCCCAGCAGTCCCAAGAGATCCCCACAACTGGCCCAAAAAAGGGGACATTCAAAGCCTTCTGGTGCCACCACATCCCCCTATCCATTTCATCATGTTTGGGCTGTTGATCTCACAGATAAGCCCCTCAGATTTCCCTGGAGGGCCAGGGTGGGGGCTCAGGGGGCTGCTCAGCCTGGGCAGCACAGCCCTGCCCGTTCCTGGGGCACCTGGGCATTGCACCTTGCAGGGGTTCCACGTCCCTCCTGCCCTGAGGAGCCCACAACTGGACCCAGCCCTGCAGATGTGCCTCCCCTGGGCTGAGCAGAGGGGCAGGATCCCCTCCCTGCCCTGCTGGCAAAGCTCACCCTGATGCACCCTTGGCCCCAGGGCAGATTTTGAGCACTGCTGGCCCAAAATTAGGAGCCAAGGACCACGTGGATGGTTATTGCCCTTCGTGGTTCACTGGTGTGATGGTTGTTACAGATCAAAAGAACCCGTTACTGCAGGTACCCTGTTTGAACTGATCCAGTCCCCTACACCAGGGAGTGTTGTGCTGATATGATCCAGTTGCTGGCAGGAATCCTGCTCTGAAAACAGGTCAATATCTGCCTTTCAGACAGTGGGAGTGGTTTCAGAACATGGCAAGTGTACTGGCTGAGAGAGTAAAGTATCTCCAATTTTCCTCGAATTCCTTTCCTTCCAATTTTCTTTTTTGGTAAGGATTCTGAGTTGCACATAAACCTTATTAAAAGGACATAATACACGCACTAAAGCTATAGCAAGAGCTTGTCTTGTGAGGCCAAAGATGATAAAATAGGAATGAAAAATGTTTCTCTGGAAAAATATTGCCTTCATTACCAGACGATGAATACCCCTCACTGGGAATTCTCAGATCTCCTGTAAAATGACATTGAGCTGCCATTTTTCAAAGTGAGGTTTTAAAATGGTTATTGGTGGCAAGTGTGTGGAAAGGAGCTACATTTTTCAGAAATGTGTGTTTGCTTCCTGCCTGCTATTCAAAGTTCTCCAGGGAAGTACATGATCAGGACATTATTTCTACTTTCAGGTTCAAGATTCTTGCAACAAGTGGCTCCAACTATCACTGCAAAAGAGGATTCTTACTTTGTGATATTGAGGGACTGTTCTAGATTTTCCAAAGAGAACCTGCTGTTGCTTGTTCAGAAAGAATATGACTGTTGATCTAGGCTTTCTGAATTTCACTGTTTATTACAAAATCACAGCAATAATCTGAACTCTTTTAATACCATTCTGGTGGAGCAGGCAGATAAACTGCCCCCATTCCCTGTGGGTCAGACCTGAATGGAACACATGGCTGCAAGCACTGGATGCATCCTCAAAGAGAAATGGGTTGAAATGACTTTACAGATTTTTTCCTACACCTCTTAGGGCAGGAATTGTCTTCTTACAATTCCTATAATTTCCTTACAGAGGATATGCTGTGAAAAAGCCCTGGACATGAGGCAATCAATCCAAGGAATTACCTTGTGGATGCTGTGTCAGGCACTTCCAAGTGGCTTGGTGGGCTCCTGGTGTCCAGGAGGGCCAACACAGCACATGTTCATTCATCTCTGCTTTGGGAGAAAGGTCCAGATAATGATTAAAAGTGAGAGATGTGCAAGGGAAAGGCAAGAATTGAGGACAAAAGAAATACGCTTCTCAAAGTTCCCAGCGAGCTGATGAGCTAAACAAGGCTTTGTGTGGGCTTTGTTTATCTTTGCCCTTGGTTGCTAATCGTTGCTCTTTGCTGTGGTTTGGTTTAGTCACTGCTGTGTCAATAATAAAGTCATAAATCTGGTCATGAAATAGAGGACTGTCTGTTTCTGCCGGGAAAAGGGAGGGATAACAATAGACAGTGAATTGGATTTTCTCCCCCCTCAAAGTTAAGGATTTCTGGGACAGCAGACAAGAGACTTGAGTCAATTATTGGTGAAATCTTTCAACAAATGAGGGATTCCCAGCTCTGACTGCACAGAAGAGACAGCAGAAGCTTCTGTTCCCTTCAGGTACCTCCTTCAAATGGCACAAACCTGTGTTCACCTCATCCACAGGAACTGTGGCACCACGCTCAGAAAGTCATCCCAGTTGTCTCCTGGAGGGGGAAAATGCAAACAGCAGGGATGTGGAACAGCAGGATCCCTGGGCTCTCCAGCCTGTGTTTTGGGATAACTCTGTGATCCACAGCACAACAACAGCCACAAACCCAGTGAAGCTGGGGAATGTATGTTCTGAGAGGCAATGGACTGAAGTGAAAGGGCCCAAGATGCCTCAGTGCACAGTTCCCAGCTCTGGGCAGAGAGTGTGTGGAAAGGGATTTTATTCCTTCTCCAGTGCTGCTCAGAGATGTGCTGCTCAAAGGTCAGGGAGGAGAAGGCTAAAAGAGTCATATGGATACACCTTCTGGAATTCCTGAAAGCCAGGCTGTCCCCCAAAGGGCTTCATCATGGAATGAACAGCCTTTCCACTGAGCCCTCTTCACCAGGGGATGGTTCAAACCAATGCTTTTGAGCATTTCAAGCAAACTCCCTCTCCCTGCAGGGCTTTGGTCCAGCCTTGGCCGTGACTGTTGCACCTAATTTGGGAACTCAGCAGAAATGGAAGGTGCTCCCAAGGGTGCTGTTAGAGCACAGAGGCCTTTGAGCAGTGCAAAGCTCCCAGGCAATTAGAGCACATTTTAGTGACTAAACAGACGTGGATGGATAAAACTTCCTGGTCAAACCAACTGAAAATTAAAATCCATTGTGTGGAGCAGAAAATGAAGCCAAATGAGAGCATAATGTGAAGGGAAACAAAGCTGATGGGTGTGAGTCAAAGCTTCATAAATCTCCACGCATGTTCCAGATGCTTTGCCTATGTCTTCAGAAGAGTAGAGATCCAGGTATCTGGAGAAAAAAGTGCAGCTTTCACTTCTCAAACTTGTGCTCCTGATTTCTCTTTTCTTTCTCACTTGGCTCAATATAAACAAAAATATTCAATACCAAGGCAGATGTTTACTTGTTAAGAATTTCATGGCTTTTTTTACCATGAAACACTTGTGAGAAACCCCAAACTCCTCTTTGGGAGTGCAGGGTTTCCCAGACAGTTGCACTGTGAGCACCGGGGTGCTGCTGGCAGAGCAGGACAAGGGGTGCCTGGTTCCTCTTTCCACTTAATACATTTCTTTCCTGGACCTGCCTCCTTATATTCAAGCCCAGAGCTGGGAAATAATTTGTATTTAGCTTTGTATTTGTAGTCGAAAGACAAACTCCCATTAGATGGGTGGGCAGAAACTCTGGGTCATCTAAAGCCTTGCCCTTCCCTCTGCAGACACCCAGAGCCACCAACAGGGCTGTGTCCTCCTCTGGTCCAGTTCCCACAAGGATACAACTAATTGCTTGCCTTTCATTATTATTTTTCTTAATTTTTTTTTAGTGAATAATTTGTGTCTTTCTTAGGGGTTTTTGGTTTTGGTTTGGTTTTTTGGTTTGGTTGGTTGGTTGGTTGGTTGGGTTTGGGGTGTTTTTTATTGGTTGGTTGATTTTTTGGTTTGGTTTGGTTTTGTTTTTTGGGTGACCAGTAATCTGTTTTCTGTTTGGCTTATTGCTGTAATGCAGAATATTTTCTCATCAACTGTCCATCCTCTGCAATGACTGAAGGGAGAGGCATCAGCCAGAGCCTCACTTGTCCTGTCTCTGAAAGAGACACCAGCTCCTGCAGACAGCCAGGGCCAGTTCAGCCCCTGCACATGTACCAGACAGTACAGATGAGGGACAGGGAACATGGATACTTGCTCTGCAGGGAGTCAGCTTTCCTTCCAACATGGAGCTGGGAAATAGTTTGGATTTTTCCCTTCTGTAGAACCACCACTGCTGGCACTGAATGCACAGAACCTGCTGCTGGGAGAGAATGTGAAGGTGAGGAAGGGAGAGAGGGAGGGAGGGAGGGAGGGAGGCACAAGGCTGCCTTTGGCATTCCCTGTCCCAGGAATATGCAGTTGGATTTAGTGTGAGCAGGATGTCATGGTCCCAGCTGTGACCGTGCTGGAGATCCAGCAGATCCCAGCGCAAGCCAGATGCAGATGTACTTAAATCCCCTCAGCATTCCAGGAGGGAAAGCTCAGAGACCTCACCAGGGTGTTCAGTGTCAAGTTTGGTTCTGCCAGAGGTGCAAACACAGTCCTTCTGCACAGTGTCCTGGGAAATCCTGGAGGCTGGAATGAGATGACATTTAAGCTCCCTTCCAACACAAACCAGCCCATGACTCTATGAACTTGCTTTGCTTTCCTGCTCAGGTACAACCCCCCAGGTCTTTGGCTGCTGCAGATTCTCTGGTGATAACAGTCAGTGAAACCACCATCCATTCCCAAAGATTAGCACTGGGTTCTGCAACTTGCCTGTGTCTGGATCAAATTAAGTGTTATTTCTCCTCTGCCAGATTTCAGGGATAGCTGTGCCCTGCATGCTCAGGCTGTGAAGTATCTTTGTGCCTTTCTTTTCAAACTGCTCCTAAGAAAAGAAGCAGTATTCTGGGCCCAACATATTTTTTAAAAAATTTCTTACTATCTTGAAGACAGGTTGGCCTGAAATTAGAGATTGTAAGGCAATTCCATGAAGCTAACAAACTAAAAATATTATTGTTTGTAGCCAAAGCCATGTCTGATGTTCATCTGAGACACATTTATCCTGTTTCACTGCATAACTGAAACTTCTGGCTGCTCTACAAAGCTATTTTTCATAATTTCAGGACCTTCTCCTGCCCTTAGAATTCTTGGAGAACTCAAAAAATTATGACTCACATTTTGTTTAAACAAGTGCCCATTTGTCAGAGTTTGTTCTCAAGGAAAGCTGCCAACTCTGGATTACCTTCTGCAGGGGCTGCACAGCCCCCATATGTGCTTGGGAACACACATTCAACATTAGGTTGAGAAAAGGTGATAAGGAAAGAGCAGAGAAGGCCTGAGTTACCAGAGACATTCAAGAGAGAAATTCGTGGGAATTGGGGACTTCACATCTCCTCAGAGTCTGGGACAAAATGAAATGTCAGCAGAACTGAGATCCTTCAAACCTGCTCAGGTTTCCCCCCAGGAATGTTCCCAGTCACCCTGATTTCTGCAGTACAACCACAGAGGGTCTCAGCACTTGCTGAGCCAGAAGGAATGAGAGGGATTGCTGGTGGGAAGAGCATTTTCCTTGGAGATCTGCAAACAGCCACCCTTGCTTGGATGGTTTCAGTGTTTTATGCAAGGCAAAGCAGCTTCAAAAGAAGCCAGAGAAGATCTCTTGGCCTCATTGCTGGGCTGTGTGGTGGAGAAATGGGTGGTGAAGAAGAAATGGAGACCATTTGCTTTCCTGCATCCCAAGAGCTCTGGCTCTGCATTTGTGGGGGACAGAGCTGTTGCCTTCTGGTCATACCGTGTTGGGTGGTTGCAAGGCTCCTGCTCTGCTGGTGTCAGTGTTGGGAGCCTGGACATCTCCCGGGAGGCTGAGGGTGCCCCCAGGGAGACTTTCCTTCATAGAATCATCACTGAAGCCCAGAATGGGCAAGCCCTGCACTGTGGCTGCCAAGGCAGGTAGGCAGAAATCTGACTGTAAAAACGACACAACAGGGGCTGCAGTTCCCAACCTGAGCACTTCTCACACCCTGGACAAGGTGTTCCCCCTGAAGGACGTTCTCTGGGGTTCTCTAGGCAGTTTAGGAAGCTGAGCTGTGACAGAGGGGAGTTGAGCTCTCACAGCCACAGAGTGGAGTACCTGGCTTGGTCAGGAACTGTTGAAAATGTCTGCGAACACCGTGTTCAAAATAGCAAAGAGCCGCAGAAGAACAAAGTCCTGCCTTACCCCCTTCCCATAAAACAGTGACTGGTGCGTTTAACCTTCCCTTTGCAAGGCATGCACCAGCGGTTTCATCCACGAACCTCTGCCCTGGCTGTTTTGGCAGATTTGACCTGAGAGCTGGCAAATCTTACCATGTTCTGGGGGGGAAAGCGCTCTGAGCTCTACCACGCCCACTCTTATCCCCCTTCCCAAAAGAGGGGCGGGAGCATGGGGAAACCCCCTCCCTGAGCCCTGCTGTTCCCGTGGGCTGTGCCTGTGCCCAGGGGATTCCATAAGGAAGGGCAGGGAGCAGTGCTTTCCCTTGCCGGCTCCGAGCCCAGCGGGATCGCCTTTTCCCGGGATCCTCCTTTTCCCGAGATCTCCCTTTTCCCCAGATCCCCCTTTTCCCGGGATCCTCCTTTATCCCGGGATCCCCTTTTATCCCGCGATCCCCTCTTCACGGGATAACCCTTTATCCCGGGATCCTTTATCCCGGGATCGGGGCGCTCCCCGGTCTCCTGAGCGCGCGCGGCCTCTGGCGGCGGCGCGGGGGGATGCGGGGCTTCCCTCGGGATTCCTGCCGGGATCGCTCGGGATCGGGAGCGCTCCCAGGGAGGACAGCCCGCTCCTCCGGCTCGCTGGGCTGTGCCCGTCACAGCAGGGCCTGGGACCGCCCTGCTCGTGCCGCCTCCTCACTGCAGAATCCACAGGGATCACGGAATGTTTTGGGACCTTAAAGACCGTCCAGTCCCCCCCCTGCCATGGGCAGCGACACCTCCCACTGTCCCAGGAGGCTCCAGCCTGGCCTTGGACACTTCCAGGGATGGGGCAGCCACAGCTTCTCTGGGCAACCTGTGCCCACCCTCACAGCCAACAATCCCTTCTCAGTATGCCATCTCTCCCTGCCCTCTGGCAGTGGGAAGCCATTCCCTGTGTCCTGTCGCTCCATCCCGTGTCCCAAGCCCCTCTCAGCTCTCCTGGAGCCCCTTCAGGCCCTGGAAGGGGCTCTAAGGGTCTCCCTAGATCCTTCTCTTCTCCAGCTGAACACCCCCAGCTCTCCCAGCCCGGATCCAGAGCAGAGGAGCTCCAGCCCTTGGGGCATCTCCATGGGTTCTTCTGGTCTCACTCCAACATCTCCACGTCCTTCTTACATTAGGACTCCAGAGCTGGATGCTGCAGGTGGGGTCTCACAAGAGCAGAGCAGGGGGGACAATCCCCTCCCTTGCCTTGGTGCCCCCTCTGCTCTGGATCCAGCCTGGCACATGTGTGGCTTTCTGGGCTGTGGGCTTACATTGCCGGGTCATGCCCAGCTTTTTGCCCACCAGGATGGGCAATTTTGGTGGGGACAGAGTGACAGATGACCAGCACTTCAGGCAGCCCTGGAACTCTGTGTTTCTGTGGGACAAGACATGTAGCTTGTGCTCCAGCACAAGCTCTGTTAATTGTGCTCTGGTTAATTCAGGCCAACCGACCTTTCCCATCTCAGAACAAACCTTGACACAACCCTTCCTTTTGTTAATCTCTGCATGGAGATCATTGTGTTGTGACACAAAGAGCTGAGCACACGCAAGCACCTCCCAAGTGAGAAGGGTGACGGACATTTAGAGTTCTGTGTTCAAGGAACATCCCAGTCCTCAGGGCACAAAAGGGAGGGAAGAAAACAGATTTTTTTTTTTATTGGATAGTGGGAAAGGTTCTTAGAAATAACCTGGTCCAGGAGGAAATTGGTATAAAGTGGGAGTGATGATCATTTTGGTCTCTCTCTTCCCCGCACACACAGCCCACAGCATCACCTCCAGGAACACCAACATGGAGCGGTGTCAAAAATCCCTGAGGAGCTGAAAGAGATGTATCACTGCAGTCCTGAATTCCAGGGTTAGACCTTATTAGGATGAGAACCATTTCTGTAGTAAAACACTTTCAGTAAACCCTTAAGAACTACAGACTTTAGGACCAAGTGCCATCAGAGCTAGAGTTGGGAAAAGCCTCAGAAAACATCTACTAGAGGCTGCTGGCCATAAATGCCTGTGAGCTGTCACAACATGTCCTTGCTCCAGGCAGGAATACCATCCACTGGCCATGGGAGTGTGGCTCTCAGGAAAAGAGACTTTAGATACAACTTCATAGTGGCAAGTTTGGGAAAATAAATCTCTGGCTGTGAGAAGAGGCTGAGTTCTTCTCCAGACCTGGGCAGAAACACCTTGTGTGCAGAAACCAAAGGGAAAGAGGGACTAAGAGGTTTTGAGAGGGAAAAGCCAGACAAGGATGGACTGCCAGGAGGACTGTAGCCTGCTAATTCCTGGGTTCCAGAGAGCAGACACGTATTCCTGTGACCAGGAGTGCACTACAGAGAACTGACTGTTACTAGAGTTTCCCCCTTTAAGATTCCAGCCTTTGGCTTCTTATTCTTCTAAGATGCCAATTACTATAAATTCAGCTTTGGATTATAACTGTCACTCTTTTTTATGCTGCTTTTGTCTCTCTTTTTCTCAAACAGCCCCAAAGTGACTTTTTAATTTAATCCCATTGCTTAAAGATATGCCATGAGGCTCAAACCTCTGATTCTGTGTTCATTTTTATGTGATTGCAGTCCAATGTAATATTCCCTTAATTGTTTTAAGTTGTTTGAGAGTGATTCTACTCTTTAATCCAGCTGGAAACAATGCAGGATTCTTTTTAGAGTGAAAAATGGATTTTTGCACAATTAATTATGAGACATAATCCTAATAAGCAAATAAAGTGCTCTGGCAGTTATCTTCCATTTTTCTCTCCAAACACTGGTGAGCAATCTGCCTCAAAAGAAAGCAAGTATAAGAACTACTTTTTATTATTATTTAATAAGAGAAATTGAGAAAAAGACAAAAGCCAGCTGAGGGATGGGGAACAAAATACTGAGAGTGAGTGTAGCACAATTTTTAGACTATACATTTTAAAATGAAATTACTTACTGAGAGCAGAATTCAATGCTATGCATAGACTTAGTAAAAACTAATACAAAACTTAAAGCAAAAATCTAATTTAAGACTCAGTGTTCACATTCCTTACACCAACACTGCTGAGGAGAGAACTTCAGTTCAGGCAGAAAGAGACCTTTGACCATCATCCAACAGTGGCCAGAATGGAATCCTCCCTTTTGCTCCCCAGGAAATCCTACAAACACAGCTAAGATGGAACAGCCATGCACCACTCTACAACCTCACTTTGTGTGTGAAAGAGCTACTTAAAACACATGCGACGTCTTCAGGTTTTGGCACTGTGTGATATTTCAGCACCACAGGGAGCTCCAGGGCAGGGCTTGGAACGCAGCCAGGCAAATTCCCAAGGTAATTGTCTGGAGTGCTGGGAATACTCAGAGGGAAGACACACTCAGCATCCACAGGCATTTCCCATGTGATTTTTCACTGGGACATTCCCCCAAATTCGAGGTATTTGACGTTTATTCACCCCACACTGTAACTTGGGTAACTGCACAATATTTCCAGTGCACTCCAGTTCTGAGCTTTAAGAGTCTGAGTTTTAGTTACTGCAGTTAAAATTCTACTGGACATGTTGCCTCATATTCCTGTCCCTTAATATGCCACAACTTGCTCACCAACAAAATCGAGAGGAACCCTTTTACTATGGGTGTTTCTTCAAGCTTTTTAACCCAGACTGTGCTTTTCTTGCCAAAGCTCATGGAGGACTTTTTTCCCCACGAAATATCAGCTCAAAACTACAAGTTTGGTCTTGGCCAAATGTACTCAGTAACAACTAATTAACAACTAATTCTCCAGCATTCTTCAGTTTCTGGAATTTATTTAATTCACAAGGAAAGCAAAGAAGAAAATAGAATAGTGAAGTTCTGTATCTGAACAGTCTGTTAGCACAGGAGGGGGGAAAATCAATATAAGGTGATGGCCCAGGGTGCCTTTGATGTTGTGTATGTGCAGCCAAGAGCTTCAAAGACACTGTGTTTCTACCTGGAGATCAGATCATAATTCCAGCCCAGGATTTGTGGTAGCTCCCATCAGCTTTTCCACTGAGGTTTTCCAAATATTGTGTATCATGCACAACATTATGTTATGTTTATTCATCAGACAGCCCAGCTGGAGGGAAACTCAGGCTTTGTGATCATCAGGGTATTTATCACCAATAATATACATGATCCCCAAGTATTGCTGGGAAAGAAAATAGAGAAACATGTTCTAGAATGTGTTAACAGAAATGTTAGGGATGAGGCATTAGGGGAATTATCCAGCTCTATTTGCTCCTTCCCAGGCAGCTGGTCAGTTGGGCATTGAATTTAAGGAATATATACATAAATAAGTGAGGTGCAGGAGACAGCAATGAAAGGGAGAACAAAAACGTTGGAGGGGCTGGATTTGCAGCTCTTGAAAAACAACATTGAGGGGACAAGGCAAGAAGGGGCACAGGGATTTTCCAAAGGCCTGTGGGTTATCACACAGGCAACAGTGAGCTTGTGTGTCCTCAAGGACACCACAACAGACATTGGGTTAAATCACAGTGAGAAAGGTGAAGGAATTTTGTTGTCAGGCACTTGAAGAGGCTGCAGAAGGAATCTCTGTCCATGGTGGCTTTAAGAACAGCGTAGACACACAGAATTGGGGATGATACAAAAATATCATTCTCCTGTCGCAGAACAGGAGGATGTGCTGAGTGAGCCCTGGGCAGTGAGGAGGATGTTGGGCCCTCAGCCATGTGCTCTGGCTTCATGCCAAGGAAAAGTGGTCCAGTGGGAATGGTCTCGTACCACAGGGACATCAAAGCAAACACCTGCAGCAAACGAAGGAAGAATTTGGTGGAGACCATCTTCAGTGTTACAGCAACACCAAACGTGTCTGCTCAGCTCATCAACAGCATCTTCTCTCTGGTGAGCAGGGACAGGACCTCAGGGAAGGGTTGGAGCTGTGTCAGGGCAGGGTCAGCTTGGATCTCAGGGAAAGGTTCTTCTCCCAGAGGGTGGGTGGGCACTGAACAGGCTCCCCAGGGTTTGGTCACTTCCCAAGGCTGTCAAAGCTACAGGAGGGTTTGGACAGCACTGAGGGACAGGGAAGGATTGTTGGGGTGTATATTCAGGGCCAGGGGTTGGACTGGATGATCCCCGGGGGTCCCTTCACTCCAGATATTCTGTGATTCTATGATTAAAGAACAGCTGAAAATCCACAGAATCCCTGCGACACAACAGCAAGTGACAAGGACACAAATGGGGCAAACACCCAGGGAAATGTGATGGTACTGAAGCAAGAAAGAAAAATAACCTTTTGAAGTTGAGTTTCAGGAGTTTAACAGGAAAATATTGTAGTAATCCTGGGAAAAACTACAAGTGGAACTGTCCTGGTGCCTGCTATGGCTCCAAAGTGATGGCTTTGCATGTGGAATGTGCTGGGCACCCTCACTGCCAGCTGAGGTGAGTGAGGAAGGCAGAGGAAAGGGAGACCAAGGCTAGAAATGATGAGCAGTTGTTTCTCATGGGTGGTGACAAAGCTCAATGATATAGTGTGCACAAACCCCCACAAGTTTACACCACATAAGTTGTGGGCCTCCAAGGATCCTAATGGTCTGGAAATATTAAAAAGTAAAACACCCTGTAACTATGTTTGGGCTGATGGCACTGTCTGCTCTAACACTAAACATTGTGTGAAAAGATGACCTTTAAATTTCAGCTGGTTGGGAAGCAGAATTTTAACACTTTGAGGTGAATAACTCTTGCCATCAGTGCCATATTTTTTTATGAGGAAGTATAAGGGAAAAGGAATGAGGAAGGTGTTCCTGCTCATGGCAGGAGGTTGAAATTAGATGATGTTAAGGGCCCTTCCAACCTAAATTGCTCTGGATTCCATGACTAAGAGACTGGAGTATCTGACAGGAAGAGAAGCTGAGAGAGCCTGGGTTGTCAAAGCTGTAAAGAGAAGGCTCAGGGGGATCAATGTATTTAGAGGGGGTAAACAAGACAGAGCCAGACTCTTCTGGGTGACAGGAGAAGGGGCAGCAGACACAGGTTGAAATACAGGAAATTCTGCTTAAATATAGAAAAAACGTTTTTCTTGTGAAGATAGAACAGGTTTTCCAAGAGGTTGTGGTCTCCCCATCCTTGGAGATGCTCAAACCCCAGCAGAAGGTCCTGAAAAACCTCTTCCTGCTGCTCCTGTGTGAGCAAGGAGGTTGGACCAGGCACTTTTCAGAGTCTTTCCCTGCACCCACAAGTCTTCAGTTCTGGGGGAAGAAGGAAGATCTGCTGTTGCAATGATGAACAAAGCAATATTTCATTTTTCCCCTGATTTGATCACAGCAACCACCCAGTTCTCCCCCTCCCCTGCGCCTCAGCCCCGCCAATCTCTGCTACTTATTCCCCTTATCCCCTTCATGCTTTTCAGACAGCACTGCAGTGAAAGCAGGTCAAACAGTGAGAACTGCCAAGCCCAGAAGGAAAATGTTCACATGGGAACTTGAAATGGATTCACCAACTAGATTTAGAACCCATCTAGATCCACAAACCTTAAGTACACCTGAAATTCCCACTGTAATTCACCTGTATCTAAAAAGCAGCAGCACCCTTTAAACACCATTTCACTTCATCCTCAATTCACCAGAATTTATCCTGGGAATCAGGAACCCCTAAGCAAGGAATAAATACCTGTTGCACTCACCTTTGCAACTACTGCTCAGAGATCAACCAGAGCTTCAGCAACAAACCTTTATCAACCAGGAGCTCATACAGGTCACACTCTCCTTTCCAGCTGGTGCCTGACATCCATCTGTGGGCTTTAAGCTATTTAGGAGGAATTTCTTCACAGAAAGGGTGATTAGGCATTGGCATGGTCTGCCCAGGGAGGTGGTGGAGTCATCATCCCTGCAGGTGTTGAAGGAAAGATGGACATGACACTCAGTGCCATGGTCTGGTTGACAAGGTGGTGTTGGGTCACAGGTTGGACTCAACGATCCCAGAGGTCTTTTCCAACTTAACTGATTTTGTCATTCTGTATTCAAGAGTGAGGAGAGACTCCTTGCTCAGGAATTGACTGTGCCCCAGGAGCCACCATTCCCAAAGGTGTTTTCACAGTTGTAGTTGTTCAACCCTGGCAGGATGCCAGGGGCCCTCTACAGCCACTCTGTCACTTCCCCCTGCAAACAGCAGAGGAGAGAAAATATAACAAAGGGCTTCACAAGTTGAAATAAGGTCCATAAAAGATTCCTCACTGATCACCGTCATATGCAAAACAGACTCCTTGTGGGGATATTAATTACTAACAAGATCAGACCTTTAGAATGAGAAACATAAGAGGCATCGTTCTCCCCAACCCCCTCCTTCTCCACCTTCAACCTCCTCTCCCCCAGTGGTGCAGGGAGACAGGGAACAGGGGTTACAGTCAGCTGTTGTTTTCTGCCACTGCTCAGGGAGAAGAGTCCTTCCCCTGCATCCCATGGAGTCCCTCCCACAGGAGACAGTTCTTCACAAACTTCTCTGGTGAGAGCCCATCCCATGGGCAGCAGCCCTTCAGACACTGCTGCCACATGGGTCACGTTCCACAGGGTGCAGTCCTTCAGGCCCAGGCTGCTCCAGCCTGAGTCCCCAAGAGGCCACGAGTCCTAACAGGAGAATCCGCCTCCACCGTGGGCTCCCCTCCCCCACAGGCTACAGTCCCCTGCCAGGACCCAGCTCTACCATGGGCCTCCCATGGGGTCACAGCCTCCTTCCAGCATCCCCCTGCTCCAGCCTAGGCTCCTCAATAGACTGCAGGTGGATCTCTGCACTCCTGTGCCTCCCTGGGCTGCAGGCGCACTGCTGCTCCACCATGGGCTTCCCCATGGGCTGCAGGTGGATCTCAGCTCTGGCCCCAGGAGCATCTCCTGCCCCTCCTTCTGCACTGCCCTTGGTGTCTGCATTGTTGTTCACAGGCTTTCACTCTGCTCCTCTCTGGTGGCCATCTTCACCTAAACTAACTTTTTTTCCATTCCTGCTTAGATCTGTCATCACAGAGGCGTTACTTTGACTGCTGATTGGCCTGACCTTGCCCGGTGGCGTGTCCGCCCTGGAGCCGCTGGCATTGGCTCTGCTGGACATGGGGGAAGCTTCCAGCAGCTTCTCGAAGAAGCCTCCACAAGCATCCCCCCCTCCCTGCTGCTACCAAAACCTGGCCCCAGGAAACCCAACACAACATTATTTAAATCAGAAGAATGCATGTCCTGTACCTACAAAGCAGCCCCTGATATCCAGAAAATGGGGTGTTTACAATGACATGTCCCATTAGAGACATCAGGGGCTCACTTCGAGGATATGGTGGGAGTATCTGTTCAGAACCAGGTCAGGAAAAGCTCAGCAAGAGAGGGACTTGCATGGAAATGACAATACCCCAACACCAAGCTGGTCAGGGGGACAGTGGCACAGGGTTCAGTTGGAGGCCTGTCACTACTGGTGTCCCGCAGGGTTCAACACTGGGCCCAGTATTGTTGAACTTGTTCCACAATGACTTGGATGAGGGTCGGTGCCCCCTCAGCACCTTCTGATGACACAAAGCTGGAGCAGTGGCCAATACCCCAGAGGGCTGTGCAGCCCCTGGGAGGGCCCTCAACAGGTTGGAGAGATGGGCAGAAAGGAACCTGCTGGAATTCCACGAGGGCAAGTGCAGGGTCCTGCACTTGGGGAAGAACAAGCCAGGCACCAGCACAGGCTGGGGGTGACCTGCTGGGAAGCAGCTCCGCAGAGAAGGACCTGGGGGTGCAGGTGGACAAGCTGTCCCTGAGCCAGCAGTGCCCTGGGGCCAAGGAGGCCAAAGGGACCCTGGGGGTGCATCGGGGTGAGCTTTGCCAGCACGACAGGGAGGGGATCCTGCCCCTCTGCTCAGCCCAGGGGAGGCACATCTGCAGGGCTGGGTCCAGTTCTGGGCTCCACAGGCCAGGAGGGACATGGAGCCCCTGGAGCGGGGCCAGCGCAGGCTGCGGACACGCCGAAGGGATGGAGCATCTCTGTGCCCGGGAAAGGCTGAGGGAGCTGGGGCTGTTCAGCCTCGAGGAGACACTGAGAGGGGAGGGACCCCATCCCTGTGTGTCCGTGTGTGCGGGGAGGGGGCAAAGGATGGACCAGGCTCTGCTCGGGGGGCCCAGCAATGGGACAAGAGATAATGGGCAGGAACTGGTGCCCAAGAAGCTCCATAAGGAAGAATTTCTTCGCTGCGCAGTGACTGAGCACTGGAAGAGAGAACAGAGTGGGCGCGGAGCCTCCCTCACTGGGGACATTCCAGCACTGTCCGGACACCGCCCTGTGCTCCGGGACGGCCCTGCTGGAGCGGGGAGCCGGGAGCAGCCGCCCCAGAGCGCTCCGTGTCCCGCCGGCCCCTCTGCGCCCCCTCTGCGCGTGCGCGGCGCGGGA
>VXBA01001826.1:3596393-3673688 GCA_013399895.1 Serilophus lunatus | reverse complement strand
TTTGCCCCGGGAGGAGCTGCCCGGGCTGTGCCACCGCCGGCGGGTTTGAGATCCCTGCGTGCCCCGTTCTCTTCGGAGCTCGCCCAGACCTTGGAGCCGGGCGGGTCGCGCTGTGTAATGAAGGAGAGCCGTGTCATTCCCAGCAGTTCCAGGAGCAGCACGGACTCGCTCACTCAGCTGCATTTCTGGGGGCTCTGTGCAGGTGCCGTGTCTGGGCTCAGCAATCCCGGCACCAGCGGCTTCCTGGGAGCAAATTACAGGGAATGGCCCGGCCTGGGTTTAGTTGAAGTGGCAGTAAGACAGTGTCATTATGCAAGAGCAATATTTTGACGCTGAGGTGGTTCCTGGAATCTGCAGTAAAGTTGCCTCTCTGGGTTGGTTTGTGTGGCAGCGACAGAAGATGAAGGTGCTGGCAGGTGACAGAGCTGAGCTGTCCCTGGGCGTGTCTGTGCCTTCCAGAGCTGCTGCCCCTCTGCTGGGGGGGGGAGTTTGCTACTCACATGAAGTTGGTGAAACTTTTTAAGCCCTACAAAGTCAAATTGGCACCTTAAAGCGGTGTAGGTGGTACAGACCTATTAAAAAATCCTCCAAAGGATATAATCCCACTGTGATCTGAAAGTTCCTTCAGTCCTGTAGCTCTGTGAAGCTCCAGGTGACAGTGTCAGAGGTTGGCCTCACCTGAGCACTGCAAGGTGCTCTTTGCTTCCTGGACAGGCCTGGGTTTGGTCAGACTGAGGAAATGGGATTTATTTGGGACTTCTCTTGGAATTTGCCACTCACAGCAGTTCAGGGTAACGATGGCTTCTGTCTGGAGGGTTGCATTTGGACAGTGCAGCTTTGATGCTTCTCCCCTCCCTGTGTTCTTTCACGTGCTAATTTATGCAAATTGGGATTTTGGCTGGGTGGGCATTTCAGCTGAGGAGCAGGTACGTGGAGTTGATGTGAGAAAGAACCCTTTGGTCTCCAGAGGAGAAAACCCCGTGTGGGAATTTGGCTCCCAGAGCTGAAACAGGATGGGAATTTATAACGTTTTTTTGGTGTGTTTGGCCTGGGGACTGCAGTTCCTTCAGTAGCAAACCTGCAAGCTTGAGCACTTCAGTGGTCTCACAACTCAGGAAACATTCTGAGTGGAGAAAAGGAACAAAGAGGGTTCTGAAGCATGGAACCCAGAGAGCCCAGCCATGGTTATCAGGGCACTCATTTCTATCCTGACTCCTTCAGGTCCTAGGGCTCCTGCTCAGTGCTTGGCTTAGTAAATCAAATATTCCAGGCACAGGCCTCCTCCTCCTCCTCAGGTTGTGGAGCTTCCCCTCAGTCCCCTGTGAGCAGGGGGTGTGTTCTGAGTAAGTCTGGGCTTTGCAAAGCTTGGCAGCTTTCCTCGGGGCCCAGCGGGCTGGGAGCTCACCCAGGGATTCACTGCAGGAGCTGAGGGAGCATCAGAACTCTGGCAGAACTTTGCAGGTTGTCCAGGCACAGCCTGTGCAGCTGAAGCCCCCCCTGAGCAGTTGGGGAGCCTCATGTCCCGTGTGTGTGGGGACTTGTGGGGTGCTGTGCTTCACACACCCCTCTGTGCAGCTTGAGCAGAGCCTTGATGAAACGTGTGCGTTCAGGAAATTGAAAAATACTGCAAGGATCTCGCGTGGAGGAGGATGAGAAGTACAAGGCAAAAATGGCTTTGTGGGGAAAGGGAAAGCTCCAGACCTGCAGGGTGTGACTGAAAGAGCCCAGGAGCTGCTCTTGGGGGAGGGCTGGAGCTTCCCTCAGTGAGGGGGCTCGTGGTGCTGAACTGAGGCTGTCTGGGAGAACCCTCTGCTGGGACTGGGTGAGAAAAACACTGGGGAAAGTCTTAAGTGCCTGAAATGATTGTGTTAAATCCCCCCTGGGCTGGGACATGGGGCACCCGCGGGTACCAAAGGAAGGAGCACTGATGTGTTGGGAAACCGAAGAGCTGGAATGTAAAATAGCTCAGACCAAGAGTGAATGTGGAGGGCAGTGCCTTCTCCCCCTGACGCTGGGGCAATTAAGCTGCTTTGCCGGCTAAAGAGCTCATTAGCAGCTTTTAATCGCTCGGTGTCTGAGGTTCAGTCTCACCTGTGGAGGGAAGACGTGAGACCTTTGCCATTTCCCAGGGTTTGGGAGCTGCTGCAACTCTTGCTGTGGCCCAGCCCCTGCCGGGGGTGCCCCTGGTGCAGAGTGTTCTTGTCAGGAGAGTTGTGGGCAGATCTTGCCTTTAATAAATCTGGAAGTTCGTGTGTCTCCCAAGTGGAAGCCCAGGGTGGAAGTGGCTTGAGATCAGACTGGTGCACAATGTTCCTGCAAATTGGAGTCCATAATGGTGATAAAATGGTGAGGGAGCTGGAAGCCAGTCTGTCAGAGATTCACAAGTATTTTCAGCTCAACTAATTAGTAGATGGCAGGAAAGTTGGACTATAGGAAAAGTAGCAGAAGCTGGAAACTCTCAAGCAGGTCTTGTCTTTATAATTGATAAACAATTGCGACTGAAGCCAAGGAACAGTTGGGGAAACTGGAGGAAGGATGAGAGAAACTTCAGGGTGTTATAAATATGAATTGGGAGGTGATTATTGTGCTGTTAAAGGAACTCTGGACTTTTACAGATGATTTTCGATCCTACCATGAGCAAGAAGAAGAAGAAAAAGAAGAAGCCCTTTATGTTGGACGAGGAAGGGGGAGGAGACACACAAACAGAGGAGACTCAGCAGTCAGAAACAAAGGAAGTTGAACCAGAGCCAGCAGAAGACAAAGATGTTGAAGCAGATGAAGAAGACAGCAGGAAGAAAGGTGAGGAGAATAAAACTCTCCAGGGAGGTGTTTTGAGACTCCCAGCCCTATTCCAAGGGTTTGGCATCACAGAGGCCTGGCTTGTGTGGAGGTGTGAGTAATCTCTGCTGCCTGTTTCCCTCCTGCTTGAAATCCAGACACCACCAAGCTCCAGTGGCTTGTGTAATTCCCATTTTCCTGACTCAAACAGGGTGAGGAAATGAAAGGAGACTCTCCAAAATAATCGATGTGAAGTTTGACATGTTCCACAGTTGTGGCTCTTTTTCGTTGAAACTATTAAGCAATAATTTGATTAACAGAAACATGGTTTGCAGGGTTTTTAGTTTTGGGATAACTGTGTTAACTGGAGTATTCTTGGGAATCTTTCAGGAAATAAGGGTGCAATTGTGTCTATAACTTCACACTTTAAATTGAGGCCAATGTCATGTCAAGGTGACTTGATTCAGGCAGCTCTGTTCACTTAAATCCAGTTTGTTGATAAAACTGGCTCCTGCTGGAGACCAGAGAAACTTTTCCTTCCTCCTACAGTTTTCCTCTGTTTTTTTCCAAGCATCTGTAGTGTCAGAAGTGACTAAATTCTCTTGTACAATAAAAAGAAAGATTAAACACTTTAAAAAATCAGAAAATGCAGAAACGAAAGTACTGAGGTATTTGGGGGCAGAGGAGAATGACCTCTGGAAAACCCAAGGAACATCCATAAGGATACAGATCACTGCTCATGTCTTACTGTAATGGTTTAAAGATTGGGTATAAATTAGGAACCTTAATGTCTGAACTCTTTCTCCAGTTTTTAATCAATCTTTTGGGGTTTTTTTAGATACAACAGATGACTTGGATGATTTAAACTTCTTCAATCAAAAGAAAAAGAAGAAAAAAACAAAAAAGATATTTGATATAGATGAAGCAGAAGAAGGTGTAAAGGTTTGTTTACATAACTATGCCCTCCTGACTGGCTGAAAACTTTGCTTCCATTTTCTTGGCAGTGCAGGAGTTGTTTCAAGTCTGTTGTTGTTTTCATACTGAAACTTGAGATGTGTTTGACATACAGGAGGTTCTGATGGACATGCTGCTCCTGCAGGGCTTTTAGTGCAGAAGTGAGAAACCCTGACTGCTCTGTACAGTGACCAAGTGATTCTGCCATCTCTGAAAGGTGAATTGTGTTTTGGACTTAGAGGAGGAAATGGATGTGAGAAGCCATGCACAGGACAGGCCTCTAAAGGCCAACCCTGCAGATAAAGTGCCCATATCTGCCAAGAAACCTGCTTTCCTTAGAAAGGATTGGCTGCTGTGCTGTGTTCCAGAAGGTGTAGGAGATATTTTTACTCTTCTCAAGTTTTATTCCAAGTGATGTTTTTGTATCACATGTCAGTGGAACTGGCAAGGCCAGAGAGCAAGAGGGCAGGGAAATGTTAGGTTGTTTAGAAACCTCCTGGGGAGATTCTGCCTTTTGAGGAAGAAAATGTCCCTCTGCTCTACCTCAGAGAGGCAAAATACTTTTGCTCTGTGTTCTGCCATGGGCAGAGCTGTGACAGCAGGGTGGAGTAGCTGCAGGTGGCACAGCTTTGCCAGGCCTGGGGGGTGTTTAGTCCCTTTCTGCCCTGAACTTGCCTTTCAGTGTAGCATGACCTTGATTAGCCAGAAGTTACACCAGAAGGTCAAAATCTGGCCCTACTCGTGGCATAAGTGCAGGGCTCTCTCTCTTCAACATCATTCCCTTCTTCCCTGTCAAGTTTCAGGGCTGTGGTGGATGTTCCCAGTGTTCACCTGGTGCTCCTGGGCTGTGCAGTGGAGGTTGGTGTTCAGTACTGAAAACTCAAGGCTTCTTTCTTTGCAGGAATTGAAAATTGAAGGAGATGTGCCAGAGGCAGTAGAACCTGAAGATGACCTTGATATCATGCTGGGCAATAAAAAGAAGAAAAAGAAGAATGTGAAGTTCCCAGATGAAGATGAGATAATGGAGAAGGATGAAGGTAAATGTATAACCTACCTCAGGGAGGTGCTGGAAGTCAAATGTAGTTCATCTTGTAGGTAAGTTGTGTTCCAGTGCCTTTTTAGTTCCAAAATTCACCTTGTTTTTCTGATATCTATAATGGTAAAGATAATATTCTGTAAAAGCCCTAAATAAATGTCCCATAAGTGCAGATGTCCCTTGTAGACAAAGAGAGAAGACTTGAGTCTACATCTTAGTGGAATCTTCTTTGATGTCCTTTTCAGAAATGGTGTAAGCATGAGCTTAAAGAGTGTTTTTCTTAATGAATCCCCAAAACCTTCTTTACAGCATTTGAGGATGAAGATAGCAAAAAAGATGATGGAATTTCTTTTAGCCTTCAGTCAGGACCTGCGTGGGCTGGCTCAGAAAGGGACTACACATATGATGAGGTAATGTTTCAAAGACTCCTGAAAAACATTTTCCACGTTGTTCTGCACCAGTTGAGCCTTGAATTGCCTGTTTCTGCCTCGAAGGACTCATATTCAGAAGGTCATGAACAAAAAAATACCAAAGCACATGTTCTGCCTCAGTTCATGATCAGTGGTGGTTAAAGCAGCCCTGGGGCTGGGCTGAGCTGAGCTGCTGGGGATTAGGGAGCAAACCTTTGGGAAACCGGGGATTTTTCCAGTTCTCAAAACATTCTCAGTGTGTTCCAGAGCACGTGAGGAGCTGCTCATGGGCTGATGCTCCCTGGGAATTGAGGTCCTTCGGGTGGGAAGGGCAGGCTCCTCACCTGGCTGTGCCCCTTCTCTCGCAGCTCCTCAATCGCGTCTTTAACATCATGCGGGAAAAGAACCCGGACATGGTGGCTGGAGAGAAACGCAAATTCGTCATGAAACCCCCCCAGGTGGTGAGAGTAGGGACCAAGAAAACATCTTTTGTCAACTTCACAGACATCTGCAAATTGTAAGTTCCCTCTGTGGCTTTCCCAGGAGGAGCTGAGGGGGTGGCTGTGCTTGGGCGTGTTTTCTGGCCGCTGGCTGAGGCAAACAGAGGAAGGGGAAGCTCCTTCAGTCCTGTGCTCATTACTCTGCATTTCTCTGTGAGATGATGTGTCTGACAGTGATTTATTGAGATAGTTTCTTATTTTGTACCTAAATTATGGAAGTGGTGGGGCTACTCCATGGGCCTCTTGGACTGAAACTTTGGGGCTCCTATCGAGCCACCAGTGATATTTATTTGCAAGTGTTGAGCAGGAGGGTGGGGAAAGTTCCTTCTAATCTGAGCTGACTACAAACCCTGTTCTCTTGGTAAATTGTATGGAGTCCAGGAGCGTTTTCTCACTGTTTTCTGCAGTGCTTTCTATGTCTTAATTATGTTTTGTGAAGGCCAGGTCTGTTCTTTGGGAGCACTTCTGGGAGTGCAGCTGATTGGTTTCATATGTGTGCTATAAAACAGTCCTGCTGAAATCCTACTGGGGATCTGGGGACTGTGCTAAGGGGAAGTTTTAGTGGTAGCTACTGACACTTTTTTAAGGGGATGGGAAAGTAAGAATGGAAAGTCACAAATAGAAAACCTCAGTAGTTGCTATGAGTTTGATTTGGGGGTGATGGTGCAGGGGTTTTGTGTGGACTGGTCAGGTTTCTTGTGTCCTCGTTCTCTTTGGTGCAAAACCTCTGGCACTGCCCCCTTTTAAACTGGATAACTTTACCCTGGAATTCCTCTATAAATACCAAATTTCTCTGAAGGGGAAATTAGAAAAGTTAAAATGTTAGAAAGTTAAACATATTCTTCCTTCATTTTCAGATTACATCGTCAGCCAAAACATCTCCTGGCATTTTTGTTGGCAGAATTGGGTACAAGGTAAGGCTGCTCTTTGTGCTTAGAGTTGCTAGTGATTAAATACAGAACCTTGGGGTTTATATATCTGTGCTTGAACATCAGGCTTTTCTTCCCTGCGCTTCAGAGCTGTGCTGGGTGGTGTCATTTCTGGTTATCTGATAACTGCTATGTTGTAGACACAGAGAACCAGAGAGTCTAATTGCAGTGATTTATAAAAAATGCCCATTTGGTTGGGCTTTGGAGTCTCTTCTGTTCCAGAAGACTTTAATTCTTACCTTGGAGAACACATTGTTACCTTCCTTCACGTTCCTGACTTGTTTTCACATCTTCTGCAAATCAAATAATTCTCTTTTTTCTTTTAAATTAGTGGCTCAATAGATGGTAACAACCAACTTGTAATCAAAGGAAGATTCCAGCAAAAACAGATAGAAAATGTCTTGAGAAGATATATCAGTAAGTAGAACTCCCTTTTCCACTGGGGATTTCCCTCAGGCCCATGTAGGGTAGAGTCTGGGCTAAAAAGCCACAACTTTGCTTCATAATGGAAGAATGCAAATACAGGTGGTTCTACCAGGATTAGAATACACATAATTCATGCTCTGTCCTGCATTAGAACATGCCAAGGAAAACAGTAAAACCATTTGAGAACTGCTTGTTTTCGTGATGAGCACTGTGGAAAACACCAGTAACTGTTAATTTTCCAGTCTGTTAATTAGCAGGTGCAGTGTGCGTGTCACAGGACTCACAGATGATGTGCAGCAAAAGCCCTGCTGTAGTGCTGTGCCTGTGCTGGCACCTGGGAATGCTGCAACAGTGGGAAGTGAACTGGTTGTTTTCTTTCAAACACCAGTGTCAGTGCCCACTGTGCACAAATCCCCCTCTTCATGAACTCGGGGCTGAGCTGGTGTATTAACCTGCTCGATGCCTGTTTTGGGCCAACTCAAGGCTGCAGCAGTGGTGGTGATGTAACTGCAGCTCCTTCCTTCCTCCCTCCCCTGCAGAGGAGTATGTGACCTGCCACACGTGTCGCTCCCCAGACACCATCCTGCAGAAGGACACCAGGCTCTATTTCCTGCAGTGCGAGACCTGCCACTCCCGCTGCTCCGTGGCCAGCATCAAGACAGGCTTCCAGGCTGTCACAGGCAAGAGGGCCCAGCTCCGTGCCAAGGCCAACTAGTGTGCAGGCAGCACTGCAGTGGGCACAGCGTGCTGGGAGATGGCACTGGACAGGTTTGCACTCGGAGTGGATTGACCATTGTATTCAAAACCGGCGAGAAATTGGGCTTTTGGTTGATTTTTGGTCTGTGAAATCCCTGCAAGATGCAGATCCTCAAGCTGTTCACATACATTTGCTCATTGAATCTTATTTTACCAACTGTAAGGAACGTGGTGGGAAAGGAGGTGCTTTTTAATCCGTTCAGACTTCTGTAAAAGACGAGATAAATTAAAGATACTATAACAGTGAGTGTCTTGGATTTGTCCTTCAGTTTCCTCTCTAAGCACTGGTGGGAATGATTGGCCCGTTGTGCAGATCACGTCACTGAACTTTGTCCAAGACTTGAAGTTTAAGGTAGAGGTTAATTTTGCTTTTCCATAACAAGCTTATTTTTAGCTAGGCTGTCATTAAAGGCTGTCATTAAACAGAGAAAGCAGTCCCAAAGTCACAGGGCTGAAGTGCCAATGTGAGACCTGCTTGTGCTCCTCCAGCCATGGGGGCACAGCCAGGGACAGCAGGACTTGCTGCTACTGCTCCACTGGGCAAAAAGCAGCTCTGAGGGAATTCAGACACCAGGTTGATGCTGGACCTTAACACGGAATCAATAAACTGTACTGTAAGTTTTCATAGTGTCTAGTACTAAATTTTGCAGTTTCTAATAGAGAGATGTTTATATTTCTGAAGTCCTGCACTCTTCATCACTTTAAAACAAATCTAAATGCAGCAAAAAAGAAATAATCTGGGTCTAAATGTGTGATGGCTGCAGCACAGCCTTCTCTAAATGTGGGATTTACAGGAGATGCTGCCAGGTAGTTGGAGTTCCAAATGAACATGTTTTGCTTTTGGGTCATCCCATGCACTTCCCTCTGCTCACAGTCATGAATCTCCAGGATACACACACACAGTGCTGTCTTCACTAGATTTTCTAGTGCTAGAGAAGTTTTGTTCCAGGTACAAAGGTGCAAATGGGGAGTGAAGTCCCTCCTCCCGGGGGGACGGTTTTCACTTGATTGCCAAAATGTCCCTGGGTGAGGGAAAGGTGTCACAGCTCAGGCTCTGCAGGTGAGCAGAGCAGCCTCCCCCCAGAGAAAATGCTCATTCTGCTGCACTTCATCAAAAATCAGGAACTTGAAGGGTTTCTACTAAGTTTTAACCTTTGTATGTTAATACAGAGCACAGTCTTGCTGGGAAGTCACTTGCTATTTGAAAACTTGACAGCACTGTAAGGCAAAAATCAAGGTTTTATGGTTGGTTGCTTAAAAGCATTTTGAATTTCGAGTGAGCTATAACAATGTTGGATGTATCTTAAAGTGAATAAAGCCAGGATCAGTGCCTCTTGTAACATTATTGTCGTATTCTTTTTTTTTCCTGTAGCAAGTAGCCTCCTGTTGGGACTAAAACATTTTGGAGAAGTTGTAGTTGCCTTTTTGTTGTGCTGACTTGCTGGTGGGACACATTGAAATAGCTGAAGAACAATGACACTTTCTAATAACTTGCTTTTTCCTGGGTCAAGTACCTTTAACATACTTAAAAAAAATACAGTGTGGCTTTGAGCTGGAACTGTGTTTTAGTGTATGAAATACAGAAGACTACAATATAATTGGATCAAAAAGATCTGAGTTAATAAAGGAATAAATTGTTCACACCTCTCTTCTGTGAGCTGAGAGACAAGAGCTTTATATTATATTTTATAGATGGATTTTGAGTCTGTGCATGAAATCCTGAGGACTAATATTTGAGTGCAACACCTTGAGCTGTAGGCTCTGGTTTTGCTGTGGAATAACCTCATTAATGCAGGGAAAGGAGCAGGATTTAGTTGGGTTTTATCTTTTTAGGAAAAAACTGCTTTCAGTGTACATTCAAAAAGTGGTGTATGAACACAGATGCCTCTGGCTGTTTATATGGCTGCTGAGAGCTTGAAGTGCAGTCATGTTCAGAGGCCAAAAAGTTTTTGTTTGAGAAAGCAGCTTAAGGATGGAGCTCTTAGAAAGAGGTGGTGGCTGAGTTTGCTCTGGGTCTGTGTGCAGACATCCTTTGGGAGGCAGAGCTTTGTGCTCCATGTTCTGTTCTCCGTCAGCTGAAAATTGGCTGTTTGAGGTGTAGGAGGCAGATTTTAGGGGAGCAGGATGAAGTCCTTGTGTGACCAGAGAGCTGCCAAAGGGCTCCACATCCATCTCTACACTTCACCCAATTAGTCCAAGCTCTTGCAGGTCTGTTCCAGATCTTCCACTCCAGAACATGCAGAAGAAAATCACCTGAGACTGGAGGTCCTGGGAGAACTTCCCAAAAGAACTTATGTTGTGGACACTCAGCCTGAAATTTTCTGAGACCCTTCTATGAATAATCTCTCTCCCCTACTTGTGCCAGGTAACACTTTTATCTCCTTGTACAAGCAGGTGCTTGTAACTCAGAGGGTTGAGGGCCTTGCTCAGGTCCCTGAAATCATCCAAAGTGACACCATCTCATTGCCCAGTTCAGCACAACGAGTGAGATCAGCTGCTCTCTGCTCTTCTGCCCTGCTGGAATTACTGGCTGCTCTCATGAAAATAAATGACAATAACCTTTAGCTGGAAGCTTCTGGCCAGGGCAGGGTTTTTATCAGCTTTTATAACCAGAAATGGTGTAAAGGAGGAGTGTTTATGAAATGTTTCCATCGAGAGCCAGGGATTTCTGGTTATTCCTAGGCATTGTGCATTGTGTCCTCCAGGCATGGACACCACACCCCGAGATCCCTGGCTTGTGTCAGCCCAGGGCTTGTCAGGGGGACTTGGGCACCTGGTTTTGTAAGCAAGGAGAAGGAAAAACAGATTTTCCAGCCTGCTGCAGACAGGACAGGGTTTGGCAGGAATTGCACCGTGCTGTAATCAGGTGAAAGAGCATCTAGTGGGATCTGGTGAGGAAAGCACAGAAATGGAAAGAGCAGGAAAGCTCAACGTTGGGAAAATGGGAAGTTGTGTGTGATGCTGGTAGCTAAAGATCGTTAGAATTTGCCTGTTAATCTTTTAAATAATATTTCTCCAGCTCTCTGTTCTGCCCCTCTGCTCAGTTTTTTTCCTGGAGGTTTATTCCAGATCACTAGGAAAGCCTCCAAGGAAATGAGAGGCCAGGCTTTGAGAAGGAATTGAAAGCAGATGTTGAACAGAAAACAGCAGCTGCACAAGAATTAAGAATTACCAATTCAGCTCCAGCCTGGGCAGACAGAAAACTGCAAGGCCACACCAGCTTCCCAAATTGCTTTCCTGTTTCTGAATTGTTCTGGCCATGGTAAAGGTGGGTGCCTTGTTGCCTGAGGAGTACCTGGATCAGAGACACTGGGGAGGGATCATGACAAGCCTGTCCTGCTGAAAGCCTTTCCTGGGATTTTCCAGCAGTGCAAAGGGGCCCAGAGCAGGAATCTGCAGAGGTTTGGATCCCCACAGTTTGTGGGGATCAGCCAGGGTTAGGTTGGATTTGTCTGGCTCTGCCTCTCTTCCACAGGGACATTTTGGCAGTTACCTGTGTCCTGGCTCACTCTCATTCCAGGTGTTTGTCCACCCTGGGAAAACTTTTCTCAGTGGCTCTAATTTGGGCCAATAGCTAAAAAGGGTTTGGGATGAACAGGAAAATCCTGTGGCACAGAAGGGAGCTCCATGTGTCCTTTCCCTCAGCTGCAGAGCTGAGGGAGCACAAAGGCTGCTCTGATCCTGAGCAGTTGCTTAAATGATCTCATAACAGGAAGAGGAAAAACGCTTTTGAAGGAAGATATTATGGAAATGTCTTCCTCCTAAAGAGAAACATGTTTCTCTCCTAAACAGAAACAGGTTTGAGGGTGTTGCTGATCTTAAACATGCACAATTTCATCTGTGCAAGCTTGAAGGGTCCTCAGCCAATTCAGTCCCTTGACTGAGAAATCTGGTGGGTTTAGCTCTTTCACTATTTTAGCTCTTCTGTTATTCATTATTTTATGATTCATTATTTTAGCTCTTTTATTATTCATTATTTTTCATTACTTTAACTATTTCAAAGATGAAGACAGGGAAGTGCTTCCAGAGGCAATTCAGTTTTTTGGAAAGAGCCTGGGAGACACTGTAAGTGTTTAACCCTGGATGAATAGAGGTGACATCCATATTCACGTAGGTCTCAGACATGTACACTATGCATCCCTCTCTGTGCTATCAGTCTCTGGCCCAAACCCAAGGGAGCACCCATAGTTCTTTATCCAGAAGTAGAAATTCCAGCTGGCCTTGGAAACACGTTGCTCCCTGATAAACTGATAAAATTGGCTTTTCCTTGAAGGAAGAAAAATACTGTGTTCCTTTCTGCTTCTGTCTCTAAGGCCAGGCCCATTCCTTGCTGTTCATTTTCCTTTCTGCACACTGCAAACAACTGCAGAACTCTGAAATGAAAGTCATCACTTTACATCTGTGCCAGGAGGCATTTTTTCAGTGGAATATCCAGTAGAAATTTGTGGCATCTCCCTTCCTCTTCTCACCATTGCACCTTCCACATAGAGTCTCTGGGCTCACAGAGGGTTTGGGTTTTCTAACAGAGAAGCAGCTTCCTTAATTCTATTTTCTGTAGTAAAGCAAATTGGTTTTAAACCCTTTGTTTCTTCCCCAGCCCTGCTCTGGGTGATTATCCCACAGTTTTCATGTATTTCTTCCCTGTGGAAGCATTTCATGTGGGGTGGGGCAGGGCTGTGATGGCAAAGCAGCTCCTGCCCTGCTTGTCACCAGCCTTGAGTGACAGGGCTGGATCATGGAATCCCACAATGGATTGGACTGGAAGGGACCTTAAGGATCATCCAGTTCCCACCCCCTGCCATGGGCAGGGACACCTTCCACTATCCATGGAATCCTCGCCCTGACCAAGAACACGCTTGGGTTTGAAGAATGAGGACTGTGCTGGGGCTGGAGGCCTGTCTGCACCTCCTGAGGGCACAGAGGTGTCTCCTGAGCTGGCCAAAATCAGGACACAGGATGCTTTGGCCTGTGTGGGTATGAAGGGGATGCTCCAAGCACAGGGTGAGGGTCAGGGTGTCCCAGCTGAGCTGCCAGGCCTGTCCTCACCCTCAATGGCGCGGGATCATCCAGCAGGAGGGAGCTCCAAGCACACACAGGGAGTGTTTGCTGAGCTCCCCCTGCATCCCAAGCCTGGGAGACAACAACCCACCTGCTGGGAAGGAAATCTGGGCAATGGAAAGGGACTGGATTCCAGTTACTGATTGTGGAACAGCACATCCATGGACTTGGGGCTGAGTCCTTCCAGCATCAGACTGGCCCCATCCAAGGCCTGGGTGTGTTTTCCTGGCAGAGGATGGACAGACTCCACCAGGAGCCCTTGGGCTTCCTGACCACATCTCCAAGTGTTTCTGAAACTTTCTGGAGAAGAGGAAAAAGATGGAATTAAATCTCCTGCAGATAACAGAAGGACAATGCAGGAGGGATATAATGACAATGCTGTCACAGAGGCAGCAACTGGCTCTTACAAATTCCCTAAAGAATGGTGCCATTTCAGCTGCAGTAACTGAAGTGTTTCCAGGGCTGGACTGTAACTGGGATGCTCATCAAAGTTAATGTGAGTTATTAAGGCCAGCGGGGGCTTTTGTTGCATGTCCCCACTCAAACAGAATGATTGCAGGCGATTTGGCCCCACAGATTGTCTCTCCATGTCCAGAAGCACACGAAGGGAGGACGTGGCACTGGAGTAACCCTGCTCTGTTGCTCTAATGACTGCTCAGGTCAGCCTGTGAAAACAGAGCTCCAGAGCCTCTGCACAGCTGCTGCTCCCATCCAGAGCAGCACAATTTAACCCAGGGCGTGTTGGCACCCTCAGATATTCCCTGGTTCCTTTGCAGAGGTGCAGGCAAGGCTGTGGGTTTGGAGACTTTGAGTTTGTTTCCAACCCAGGCTGCGCTGCTCCTGCCACCAAATGCTGGTGGGGGATGGCAGCAAGCAGAGCAGCAAATTTGAGAAGCCAGGAGAGGTCCAGAACACTTGGTGATGAAATCTTCCCTCTTTGGAGTGGTGGGGAAAGCCTTTAACAAAGGCTTTTTTTTTTCTTTCCCTCCAGATCACCCCAAGGAAACTGTGTATGTTCAGTTGAGCTGCTCAGTTTATGTTGGTCATTTTAATTCAGAATATGCAGACATTAAGTGTTACCCTGGGGGATGTTCTGGGGAGAATGGACTGGCCCAACCCTTGTTCTCCCACATCCCAGCAGGGCAGGGATGGTTTACAGGGAATGACTCTGTGGGGACACTGGGCCATAGAAAAGGTTGGATGCATATAGGGTGGGACTCCTTCAAATTCATTCAACAACTAATGAGATCTGACGCATCTTTTTTGTGCCATGGAGGTTTAAAAGGCCTTGGGGAGGACCACACATCCTTCTGTGAGCTAGGACAATCCTACAGGCTCAGGAGTTGCCTGTCCCTACGCGCCAAAGGATGAGATGGTAAGGAAGAAAACTGGCCTGGCTGAACATTTGGCTGGAACTGAGTTAAAAAGGAGAGTTTCTGACCTTTGGAAGAAGGGACAGGAGGGCTACAAGGGTGTCATGGGGCTATGAAAGGACAAAATTAGAAGTGTCAAAGCCCAGCTTGAACTTGATGGCTCCTGCCATAAAAGACAATATACATCAGCAACAAAAGGAGGGCTGAGAATCTCCATCATTTATGGGATGTGAGTGGGGGCTGGTCTCTCCTTCCAGATAGCAAGTGATAGGACAAATGGAAATGGCCTCAAGTGGGGGTTTAGATTGGATATTGGGAAATTTCTTCATGGAAAGAATGGTCAGGCACTGGAACAGGCTGCCCAGTGCAGTGGTGGAGCCACCACTGGATGGTGATTTGTAAGATGTGTGGATGTGGCACCTGGGGACACGGTGAGTGGTGGGCTTGGCAGTGCTGGGGGCTGGTGGGACTCACTGATCTTCGAGGGCTTTTCCACCCCCAGGATTCTGTGACTCTGCCCTTTGCTGGGCTCTGTTCCTGTGACAGCACAGGGTGGCTTGGGCTGGATGGAGGATGAGGAGGGATGGGCTGTGATTGAAGCTCTGGGCTCTGTGTCACCTGTGCACAACACTCCGTGTCACCTCGTGCTTGTGCTTGGCAAGGTGGGATGGGGGAACTGGTACAGGAGCTGCCTGTGACCAGGCACCCCCTGGAACAGCACTGGTGGCTTTGCACTCTGTGTGTGTTGATCAGAAATACCCTGCAGTCCTTACACCCCCTCATCCCCAGCTGCTCCTCCCTCGTGCTTTCACCAGCCTTTCTCCAAAGCTCTGTCCCTGCACTGGGGAGCTGCCCGTACCCTGCCCTGCTTGGGAAAGCCGTACTCAGGGGAGGGGGGACTCCTCCTGCCTCCTGTTCCTCTCCTGAGGGGCCAGTGGAGTCAGCAGGGAGCTGAAGGGGGTGGGCTGTGCTCCCTGTCCCACCCACCCTCACTCTCCACGTGGATCTCGCTGGCTGGTCACCTACAGAACTCCATGAGCACCAAACCCCCGCAGCTCATTTCACTGAGGCCCCACTCATAGCCAAGAGAAAAGTTAATTCCCATACAGGGGATCTGCCTAAGAGCTCCCAAAGTCCCTCACTCTCCCCCCAAAATGACCAAAATCAAACCAGTTGTTTGCTGGGACACCTTGGCCATAGTCTTGTGGCCTAAAGCTGATGAGCTGCCTGGTGCTGGACGGACCCATCCCAGGCACTGTCCCACAGCCCCTCTGGGCACACAGCTCACCACAACTAAGTAGGGCTCATTTTCACTTCTCTGTAGCCATTTGGGCTCTGTTTTTTGTTGGGATTTTTTTTGTCCCTCCACCTTTCCTCCCTCTTCCCTGCTGCAAAAACATGCAGCCATTAGTCTGCTGCTGCTGCTCTTCTTATCTTGAAGTGAACTGGTGACTGAAGGATGGATGGATGGATGGATGGATGGATGGATGGATGGATGGATGGATGGATGGATGGATGGATGGATGGATGGATGGATGTTCAAACATCCTCAGACTCACCATGAGCTTGAACAGCTCCAAACAGGCAGCTTTCCCTGCAGTGCTGGGAGACGGTTCAGACCAGGCTCAGCAGAAAATCTCCTAGGACTCAAAATTAGGTTTTAAAAAGCCTGGCTTCCACCTGCTCTAGTGGAAGGTGCCCCTGCCCATGGCAGGGGTTTGTAACAAGATGAGCTTTAAGGTCCCTTCCAATCCCCATTCTGGGATTCTCTGTCTCTCCCCACGGTGGTCACTGGTCCCTCCTGACACTGCTGTGGTGCCAACATTTTGCCCAAGGATCAATTTGTACTTTTGGCTTGTGCAAACTAACAGCAGCCAGCTTTTTCCAGTCTGTTATGAGCTGGGCCAGTGCAAAGTTCAGAGATTAAAGGCCTGGATTTCCTCCTGCTCTCCTGCATCAAAGGAGGTCCCAAGCCTCCAGGGGAAAAGTCCCACAGCCCTTGTGAACCCAGAAGTTTTGCTCAGCCCAGTGGGATATAACGTGTGTAAGTGAGAGCAAATCCTGTGGGCAGAGCTGAGGCTCAGAAAGACTTGTCTGAAACAGAAGAAAAGTGTGTGTGAAACAGAGAGAGAAGAGAAGGAAAGGAAATTAGATTTCTTTCTTTTATTATACAGGATTGTATGTACAAGGTCACCTTTCTCCCAAACATCAGCATCACAGTCAGTTCAGAGCAAAAACTGCAGCTCATCTCTCCAAGCCTAGAAAACAGCTCTACAACGGCTCAGTCAGTACAACACAGTGGAGACATTGTACAGGAACCGGACAAAGGGCGGGGAAAGCACGGTTATCCCTCTAATCCCTCACAACTATTCCAAACTAAGAATGCAGATCAAACGTTGTGCTTCCAGAGCCATGGGTGCTCCAGGACGGCCCGGGGGGCTCAGTGTTGCCCCCCTGGATGTGTTTTCCCCTTCACCCTTCAGGGATGCCGTGGATGAGGTCGGAGCACTCCTGGGCCATGCGTTTGTGGAGGGTCTGACCACGGAGNATCTGAATAAAGTGCTGCGTGAGGTTCAGTCCCATCTACCCCAGGAAAACTGGGAGCCCAGGAAGGAGGAGGAGGAGGAAGGCTGAGAGCTCTCGGGTGCTGTGGCACGAGGGGTTCCCACAAGGAGCCACACGCTGGCTGTGCAGCCCCTGCTCACGGGACAGGGCAGGGCTCGAAAGCAGCTTGAATCTGGGGAGCAGGGGAGGTGCTTGCACACCCACATGCATCGTGCTCGGGGCATTCCCGTTCCAGTGCCGGTCCCGCTGCACAGACCCTGCGCACAGCCCATGGGGATGGAGCCCAGGCAGGAGCTGGAGCTGTTGGAGCTCTGCCCGATGTGTCAGGTCGGGGCGGAGACCCAGTGGGAAGGGAAGAGGAGACGTGGGCACCCCGGGGAAGGGGCTGATGTCTCTGGCACTGGGCTGCAGAACTGGGTGCTCTGCAGCCCCTCCAGGGAGCAGCTGGTCCAAGAAAAGGGTCTCCCGCACACATGCTCACACCCTGTCACTCTGCAGAGGCTTGCTCAGCCTTTATACAGTGGAGAATGAGGAGGCCAAACCACTGAAGGTGACATGCTTTGCTTCTCCTGCTTGGGATCATTTGCTTTCCTGCAGCTTCCTCTCCCTTGCCCTCTTCAAGCAGCTTCCCAGAGCACAGCACATGCTCCAGCACCGACTCCTTCCCATCTGCAAGTGGCTGTGGACCCACGATGGCTCATGGGGCCAAAGAGCCGTGACAGGAGGTGGCTGCTGTGGAGGACAGCTCACCCCACACCCTCCTCCTCCCCGGGATCTTCAGTGCAACAACACACATGGTCCACACTGAGCCTTTTCCCTCGCTCAGGAAATGCTCTGGCTCTCACCTCACACGGAAAAAAACATCTTTACTGGGTTGGGCTGAGTTCTCCCTGCTCTCCTGCAAACAGCTCTGGGACACCTCTGACTCCCTTGGGAGCCAGCTCCTGTTCCCCAGCCCGTGGTGCTCGTGGGCTGTGCAGGTTTGGCTCCTGCCCCCGCCGGCTGCAGAGCTCCGAATCCATTGCACGGGGAGTGGGGATTCACTGGGATGATGAGTTTTCCTTGTCTTTGCTTTACAGATGGATGGAAGATGTCGGGCCATGTTTCTCCTTTTGAAGGCCAGGTAGAGATGACAGCAGCACTTCGATTCAGCTTGTCTTGCTCAACGTGCCAGGACAGGGTGTAGCCTCGTGCTTTCCTCACACTGTTTGCTCACTGTTCTGAGTGGGCTGCAAGGGGAGAAGGGGGAGAAACGTCACTGAACCCCACAGATGTGCCTTTTAGGACAGGGAGTGAGGGGTTGGCCAGTGACCCAGCTGAGCAGCCAAGCTCCCTGCTGGGAAAGGTCAGAGGACCAGGGGAAAAGAGCATTTCCTGAAGCAGCAGCTCCCCACCCCAACCTGCACAGAACAAGAGCTTTTGCTTGATGAGCCTCTAAAAGGCAGGGTAGGAGGTGTACCTGGTTACTGTAGTCTGGCATCCTCCACATCTGTGTAATGGCTGTTCTCCTGCAGGGAAAAGGGAACCAGGAATAGTAAATCACCACGTGTCCCTCCTGCCCTGCCTGGGATGCTGTGACACCTCTCATGTGGTGACCAGCTGGTGCCCTGGTGTGGGAGAGCAGTGCCTGGATGCTCAGATGGAGGAGCTACAAAACACACCTGACATGGACACCAGGTGGTGTCAGGCTGTGGTTTCTGGCACACAACAGGCCCAGGCAAAACCTAACATTTCCTCTGGCTCCTTATTCTGGAATGGCTCTGCCAGACAGACCTGGGATATGTGATTCTCTCCTGGACTTTGGACTAATGAAATCATAGAGTCATTTAGGTTGGAAAAGACTTCTAAGTTCATCAAATCCAACCATTAACCCAGCACCTCCATGTTCACTTCCCTGGGCAGCCTGTTCCAATGCCTCATCACCCTTTCAGGGAAGAAATTCTCCCTAAAATCCAATCTAAACCTCCCCCTGGTGCAATCTGAGGCTGTTTCCTCTTGCCCTGTCAGTTGTTCCCTGGTTCCCCCTCCTGTCAGGGAGCTGGAGAGAGTCAAAAGGTCCCTGCTGAGCTCCTCCAGCTCCCTCAGATGCTCCTCAGACTTGTGCTCCAGACCTTTTATCTCCTAGGGACTGGGATGAAATGAAACCCACCTCCCCCTGTGTAAAATCAGGACTACCCCACAGTCAGCTCTTCCCATAGATAAACACATTCCTGGAAAGCTCTGGAGCCTGTGGCATCAGACATCACATTTTGATTGAATCCCTAATTTTGCCTGAAGTTCATGCTCAGCATTTCCACAAGGTTCCCTGTGTGTGCTTGCACAGCTCATGCCTTGCAGCACTGCGAGAAGTTAATTTGGGAGGCAGAAAGGGCCTGCACCAGGCACCAGGCATTCTCACACCACTGGAATTGCCCAGTGATGCCAAGGTGCATCAGCCCACCATGGCAAACCAGTGACTCTGCTGCTGAACACAGACTGGGCCCAGTTTTGCAGCAGAAGTCATCACCCAGACTGATAATACTCATAACACTCATCACTCCAAAGGCCTCACTAATGGTTCTGAGGTACTGAATCCCTCCCCATGCAACAGGGGTTTGGAAAGCATGGCATCTTGTTGGATTTGATGATCTTGGGAGCCCTGTTTGGTTCTATGTGGAATCTCCTCCTGGAGCTGCTCTGCAGTGCAGCACCATTGGAAGAATGAGGTGCTCAGCAGTGATATTTAACCTCCTGCACAGGCCAGATTTGGTGGTATTTCAGAGAGGGAAATGCATCCAGGAGATGTCTGCAGGAGACACTGGGGATCCAAAAGGAAAGGTAAGCCCAGTTCCAACCTCTCTGGGAGCAGGCTGGGTACAGGGCACCAGGGGAGATAAATAGACTTTTACCATCAGGGAGACAAACAGGGGGTTTTCCTTCATGGGAAAAGCCTTAGGACTGTGGTACACAAAAGAGGGAAACTGGAGATTGTGCTCAAAGGAGCTGGGGATGGAGATTCCCAAGGGAGGGATGTCTGCAGACTTGGGATTTCTGGCAACAGAACAAAGGCAATGCCAGAGCAGGTAGTGCCCTGGGAACAGGCTCTTCAGGAAAGCCAGGGGAGGTGGCAGGTGCTCTGGGCAAGGGAAGAGCCCAGCAGCACAGGGATTTGCCCTGGAACAGGGGATGAGTCAGCTGAGAGCTTGTGGGTGAGGATCAGGGGGCAGAATGTGGGTGACACCATGACAGGTGTCTGCTACAAACCACTGACAAGGTCTCCTAGATGGCTGGAGGAAGCTTTTGGACTCCTGGGGATCTCAATCCCCCTGAGATCTGGTGGGAGGCAGCAGGGCTGGGTACAAGCAACCCAGGACCTTAATGGAGACCGTCAGGAGGAACCTGGGGAAACATCCTTCTTCTGGGCCGCTGCTGACCAGGAAAACACCTGGTGAAAGGTGTGCAGATGGAGAGTCTTGGCAGCAGTGACCATGGGACTGTGAACTCGAGTGTCCTGAGAGAAGTGACTGAGATCATGAGCAGAATCAAAATCCTTGAATTCAAGAGAGCAGATTTTGGGTTGTTCAGGGATCTGCTTGTCAAGATCCCGTGGGAGATTGCTCTGGAGGCTGAGGAGGCCAGGACAGCTGGACTCTTGTGAGGCTATCAGTGAGCACCCAGCACCAAACCCAAAACCCCATGGCTGATAAGCCAAAACTGCATTAACACAGCAGAAAATCTGACCACAAATCAAACACTTTATGCTGCACTTATTAAATATTTTCCACACCTAAATTTAGTGCTTAGAACTCAGTATTTAACTAGTGCAGTTGTATTGGTGGTCAAAAAATCTCTTTGGCTCTGAGGGGCAGGGACATTGCAGGAGGAGAATCAGAGGTCACAGATCTGATGAAGCAGAATCAAAGGGATTTTAGGGACCCATGTGGGCACCATATCCATGGTGATGGCCACACTCATGTGTGTGAGCCAAAGAGATGTGGAATAAAGGAGCCATTTCCTGGGAACTGGGAAGACCTCAGAACTGTTCAGTGCTGTAAGGTCAGGAGCAAATATCAAGGCTGGCTTTGGTGAGCAGTGTTTGGGAGACCCTCCCTGCAGACCTACCCCATGTGAGCTTGTGGGAGTCTGGCTGATGTTGGCAGGGAATTTTTTCTGGTCTCAATGGCACTTCAGGACCAGAGAATTACAGAAAACAGAGACAGAAGAAAGCTGAAATAGTCATCTTGTTCATCTCCTCTTAATGAAGACCAGCTCTTCTCAAACCCTTGCCAGCAGATGTCTGTCCACTGTTTTCTTATCCCAGCAATGGCAAAGAAGTCCACATGTTTTGCTGACAGGCTATGTGCTGCTTCATCATCATTAACATCAGCAAGTTTCCCCCTAATTTCTACCATCTGTTCCCCTTGATGTAATTCAAACCTGGCCTTCCTTATCCCAGCTGGCACAGGGCTTGTGCCTTTCTTCTTTCCAGAGCCTGTTATGACGTGTCCCCTCAATCAGCTCTCCTGAGCTTTAGCAGGAGTGATGGACTCCAGAACTGGAACAGTTAGAAAACCCTGTTCAGATCCCTCATCCATCCTGACTAAGGCAGGACAGAGCACAGGAGCACAAACCAGCTCTTCTGGGAAGTGCTTTGAGTTGTAGGAGCTGTGTGGCCGTGGGAAGGGGGCTGTGGGTGGGTGGTGGGGTCACCTCAGAGATGAGGGGTGAGGAAGAGGAGAGGGATGCTGGGCTTCCTCCTCACTTCTGCTGCCACCAGTGCTGGGCTGGGGAAGGAATGGACTGTTCCAGAGGACACTCAGTGCAGGTTCAGAGCCTGCCCCTGCCATGCCAGCCAGCCCAGGGCTGTGGGCAGCAGGGCTGGCCTTTGTCCCCAGAGCCCTGCTGGCCTTCACCTGGCTCTGGAGAGGATCCTGTTCTCAGCAAAGTCTTGTCTGGGATAAATGACTGTGCTGCCAGTGGTAGCACAGTATGACCCTGCCACACCCAAGCACAGGCCTCCCATCCTGATGCTTTTTAGGCATAAATTTGTCACTGGGTTCCCCAGGAACATCCTTATTCGAGGCAGGACTGACACCAATGAGGCTGACGTGTGCCTGGCACAGCTGTGCTGGGTGCTGCCCTCTCTTGTGCTCAGTGCTGTGCCCTCCTCAGACCTTGCAGTGAGGTTTGTGCCATGGGACAAATCCCTCTGGAGAGGGCCTTTGGACAAGGGCCTGATGTGGCAGGACAAGGTGTATAGTTTCAGACTGCTAGAGGGCAGGGTTAGATGGGATATTGGGAAGGAATCCTTCCCTGTGAGGGTGGGCAGGCCCTGGCACAGGGTGCCCAGAGGAGCTGTGGCTGCCTCATCCCCGGAAGTGTCCAAGGTCACGTTGGATGGATCTTGGAGCAACCTGGGATAGTCCCTGCCCATGGCAGTGGGAGGGGGACTGGATGGTCTTAAAGGTGCCTTCCAACCCAAAGCATTCCAAGATCTATGGATGTTTGGTCAGAGGGAAGGGCAGTGCAAATGCACACATCAGGAAGTGCAGTTAATCTACTATGGCCTGTCTTTACCACCTGCTTAAATCCATCTAAGAATCACTTGGGTGCAGAGCATTTTGGTTTAAACAATTACTAGTTGTGAAATCAAGGATAAATGTGGTCTGAATTTCAAGAGCCAACCATATTTCTCCAGCATCTCCACATGCATTTGCAAGGGCAGTGCTCTCACAGGCAGAACAGTTGGGAGGAACCAGTTGTGAACAATCAGGGAATTTAAACACACGGATTTCTTTGGAGGGATGAATTGTCCTGAGGATTTAGAAAGTTCCAGTAAAACTGTGATCCATCACTGCAGTCCTTTGGCTGGAGGGAGATCTCACCCAAACTCTCTTACCAGTTCATCTTCACACTCATCCCGTGCCAGTCCCTCTTCCTCCCCCTCGTCCCCGTTCAGCGGCTCCTCCGTGTTGGCCTCGGCCTCGGACGCCGTGTCCTCCTGGGAGATTTCGCTTTTGCTGCTCTCCGCCTTCTTCCGAACCTCTGCAGGAGCAAGAGCCAGGACTGGGATCAGGGGCTGGCACAGGGCCACAGCAGCCCCCTGGGCTCCCAAATCCAGCTGGAGGGGAAATCATGAGCTTGGAGGAGTTCTGCAATGACACTTCTGCTGGTTTTGAGGAAACTGCCTGAGAAACCTTGGAGAGGCCAGAGCAGGGTCTGCACCCCTCCAGTGTGGGAGCTGGAGAGGGGAGAAAAGGAATAGGATGGGACAAATAGGGTAGGATAGGATAGGATAGGATATAGGATAGGACAGGGATAAGACAGGGATAGGACAGGGATAGGATAAGAGGATAGAATAGGATAGGATTGGATAGGATAGGCATAGGGTAATAGGGCAGAACAGAGCAGAATAGAATGGAATGGAACAAAAAAGCAAACTAAAACCATACAAACTGCATGACAAAAGAAAAAAATCTCATCATTTTAAAACCCAATTCCTTAATTTAGGGAATTTTGGTATATAAATTTGCCTGTGCTTCTGCCCTGGAACCTGAGGGTTCACACTTCTCTGTCAGAGCCTGGAGGATGCTCCCAGCTGTGAGGCTGGCCCCGACCATCCCGCTGCCCCACTGACCTGCAGACAGCTTCTGTTCCTCAGCAATCTGCTCCAGCCGGCCCAGCAGAGCATCAATGTTGGATTTGATCTGTGTCAGCTCAGTTTTGATTGTTTGCAGCTCGCTGCTCTTCACTTGGAGGGAGGAAGGAAGGGGAAAAAGGCCTTTAGTACCCTGCAGAGCAGGTCCAGAACCTTCCTCACCCCCTGCGTGGCCCACAGCGCCTCGCTGGGCAGAAACCCCGCGCTGGGAACACGTTCCTCAATCCCTGCTGCCCGCTGTGGCTCCGGCAGGAACCCCGGGGGGCTGCAGGGGGCTGAAAGCCCCAAACCCAGCTTGTGCCCCTGCTGTCCAGGCTCACCCCAGGCAGGTATTTCCACGTGTACTTCCCAGACGTTGGGGAAAAGCAGGATTTCCCTGGGAGCAGCCTGCCTGGGGCTGGGGGTCCCTGAGCATCCCCTTCCCCTCACACACACTCACACTTCAGCCGGGCCGAGCTGTTGGCGATGGCGGCCGACCTGGCAAAGAGCTTGACGGGCAGCGTGGCCTTGACCCGCCGCACCAGGGGGATGGTGACCCGCGGCCGCTTCACGGGCACCACCCTGGGCACCGGGGACACCCGGCCCCGGTACTCGAACAGCCTGCGGGAGGGGCAACGAGGAGGGGGCTGGAGCAGCCTCAGCCCAGCTGTGCCACCCCCAGCCCAGCTGTGCCACCCCCACCCCATCTGTGCCATTTCCAGCCTGGCTGTGCCACCCCCATCCCATCTGTGCCATTTCCAGCCCATCTGTGCCATCCCCACCCTATCTGTGCCATTCCTAGCCGGGCTGTGCCACCCCCATCCCATCTGTGCCACCCCCATCCCATCTGTGCCACCCCCAGCCCAGCTGTGCCATCCCCAGCTCTCCCATGCAACTACCAGCCTACCTCTGCCACCCTCGCCCCATCTGTGCCACCCCCAGCCTGGCTGTGCCATCCTCAGCCTAAGCCCGTGGCACACCCAGCAGAGCCCCCCGTGGCTGGTGATGCTGTCCCCACCTCCTGCCCCTCTGTGCCCCCTGGGATGTCTCCCCTGCCCACCTGTCATAGAAGTCGTCTCTGTAATAGTCGTAGTCGAAGTCATAGCCGCTGCAGGGCAGAATGAGGGGGGCAGGGGTTAATTACCACAAGGAGTCGTTATTAGCACACCCTCATTGCCTGAGGAGACCCCCCCAGCTCCATAAAGGACAAAGGAATTGTTCCCCCTCACAGAATCGCAGAATCAGTTGGGTTGGAAAAGACCTCCAAGATCATTGAGTCCAACCTTTAACCCAACACCATCAACCAGCCCATGGCACTCAGTACCACATCCAGTCTCTTAACACTCCCAGGGACAGTGACCCCACTCCCTCCTTGGGCAGTCCATTCCAATGCCTAGTCTCTGGAAAGTGCTTTATCCCAATGTCCAACCTAAACCTGCTCTGGTGCAGCTTGAGACTCTGCCCTCTTGTCCTACAGCTGATTGCCTGGGAGAAGAGACTAATCCTCATCTGGCTACAACCTTCTGTCAGGGAGCTGTGGAGAATGACAAGGTCTCCCCTGTGCCTCCTCCTCTCCAGGGTAAACAACCCCAGGTCCCCCAGCCTCTCCTTTGTAGGACTTGTGCTCCAGTCCCTCTCCATGAGGACCCCTCTGTCCTGTCACCCAGCAGGAGATGGACACTCATCCTCCTGCCTGCCAGACGGCTGCAGGGAGTTGGGCTGAGCCCAGGAGGAAGATCTGGGAGGGCTTAAGGCAGTAGAGAGGGGGGGTTTGGCACTGGAGTGTTAGCCTAGTTCCCTCAAGGTGAAGTGAGAAGGTATGTAGGGAGAGAAGTCAGGAAGAAGGGGATATTTATTCATTGAACATCTTTGCTATTGAAGATTTTAAACCTCTCTACCTTCAGCCAGGCAATGCACACGTTCCATTTTCTTAAGCTTGGGCTGCATTTTAACCTAAAGTCATAACACTTCCCACTCCCTGGATAACTGGTTTTTCCTCTTGCTGCAGCTTTTCCACAAGGCAGCACAAACCAGGTGGTTTGACCTGTTTTGGAGCTGCTGATGCTCAAACACACTGGGACCAGTTATCCCAGTTCCAGGCTGAAGTAACACTGGGTAAGTCAGCAGGGATGATGCTCACAGTCCCTTTTCTGCTCTGAACAAACAGAATGCTTATTGCAGCCCTCGAAAGCAGAGTCTGTCTTGTATCCTGAAACATTTTCAAGTGGCTTATAAAAAAAATCTAATGGGAAGAGAGAAGGACTCTGAGCCAGGAGGATCCGGGCATGGAGAGTGGGGAGAGGGAAGGATGAGGAGAGGGAAGTGTGGAGCTGAGAGTGAATTTGGTGTCCTGCACCTTTAACAGAAGGGATAAGAAGAACATGTGGCTGACTGGGATGGCCAGTGGGAAGAGTGGTTTGGACCAGGAATTCCAGGCTGTACCCGGGAGGCCCAGCCTGCCTATGCTGGCACTGGGCTTCCCAGCTAATGTTTAGTTTCAGTAACTGGCTGGTTTCTTAAATGTGATTTTTCCATGTTCCTTGGATGCTCCAGGGATTCCCCAGACACCTGTGGTAGCATGTGGAGACTCAGCCTCTGCCTGGAGGGACCTGAGCACAGTTTGGATGCTTGCAGACATCAGGGCTGCTTTGGGGCTCAAGAGCTGGTGTGAGGGGACAGGGACAAGGCGATGCCATGTTCACCTACTGCCTCCTCTGGGCTTTGCAGGCACCACCTCCCCCTTCCCCTGGGACTTCAGTGAGGAGCTGTTTTATAGATCTAGACTTAACCCTGAGCAGCTGCCATGGTTGGGGTGGGGGACATGTGACCGTGGAGATGTTACCACCACAACCCTTCTAAAGCCAACTGCATGACAAAAACCAGCCTTTCTTGGCAGCCTCAGCACAGGTGAATTCCTAACTCTTTTCAGTCTTGGTACCTTAGTTGCAGCCAACATTTCTGCTGGGCTCAGACAAGACAGGAATATCCTGCAGCTTCCGTCCCAACCCCTGTGTGATCTGTGTTTATTTAATCCTTTTTCTCAACTGAAAGGTGAAGATAATTCCTACCATGGCTGGAATTAACTCAGCTGTTCATATGAGAGATGGGCAGTATGGAATGGGGAGATGTACCTCCATGGAGCTTTTTGGGATTGCAAACTTGATCTTTGTTCTAACCTGGGGTGAAAACTGGAGATACAGAAGTTCTCCAAGAAAACAGCTCCCCTCAGCCTGCCAACCTGTTCTGATCACTGAGGATCTTTGACTCCAGTTCTGTCTGAATGCCACCAAAATGCCATCAAATTAGAAAGTCATTTGAAAGGAAAATTGAACTAGGATGCTTCCATGCTGTCACACTGCCCCTCTTCAATTTTTTCCCCCTCCTTACATTCTCTCAAATGAAATTGCTGCTATTTTGTAATATTTTCAATCCTGACAGGCTCTGGTGAAGTGCTTCTGGCTAATTCCAGCAGTGCCCTGGGGCCAATGTTCTCTGTAGCCATAGGCAAGAGAAGCCAGAGAACCTCTCTGGGGCTCAAGGACACCCCAAGCAGTGTCTTTATTCACAGCAAAATCTCCCTCCATGGGGAGCTGCTCCTGCTGGGAAGCTCCCTGTGGCTTGAAGACCACGAGGCAGCTTTAGGGCATTTGTTCTTAAACAATACAAAACCTGGGGGTGTTTTGCAGGATTTTGAAATGCCCACATTCCTTTCTTCTGACCCTGCTCATCCTCCTGGTCCGAGCTGGCTTTTCCTCCAAGCCTGTGCTCTGCAGGGAAGCCCCATCCTGTGACATTTTGGGCTCAGCACCTGGTTCCATGGGAAGATGGGGATGGAGAGGAGCTGCAGCTCCAGCCCCTGTGCCCTGCTGCAGCCAGTGCTGTTCCAGGCAAAGCCTGACATCTGGGAACAAGGGAAAAAGCCCTGAATGGGGTGGGCACCTCCACCTCTCTCCTGGACTCAGATCCAGAACCAACAGGATGAAGCCTGACCTGGTGTGGACTGGAGAAGGATGGAGAAGCTCAAAAGCTCAGGTGAATTCGCAGGTCTTTTATAAGACTAGTCCAACAGCAGTTGCTGCAAGAAGTGGCCAATGAACTCTGCTATGTTATTTCCACAGGGAATGTGTGATCAAATTGGGCAGCCTTGGATTTTCCTGGTGGAAATCGCTCCTGGCCCAGTCTTGCATTGTATTCAGAGAGGAAGTGGAGGGGGGTACTCCTGCCCTGGCCCTGAATTTTGGTGGGATTGCAGACAATTCCACACACTTCAAAAGGAATTAGGGGCATAATTATCCTGGGGAGCTGGTCCTGACCTCCCAAAACATGGAGCCCAGCCTCTGGAAGTGATGCTTCAGTACTTACTGAACATGGACAAGCCTCATGGGTTGGAATAAGGGATTTTTGGAAGTCTGTGGCTGTATGGCCCTGCTAAAACATCACCCTCACTCATGGCTTAGCAGACATTGCCAGGGCAGCTTTTAGCAGCACCTTTGGAATCAGACTTTGAGCAAAGGGCAGGTTTTCCTGTATGAATCCAGGGTAAAGGCTGGCAAAAGGGAGTGGCTTTGCACGAGGGATTTACCTGTGCCTCAAAATTTCCCTGCATGTAGGATAAACCTTCCTGAGATGGATGGATGGTTTCCCAGGGAGCTGGCAGGCCTGACTTTGTGTACAGAAGTAATTCTTGCTGTTTTTCAATCAGTTGGTGACATTGTGCCCTTTAAAAATAAATTAGGGACAACTGGAGTGAAAGGCTGGAAGGCTTCATGCTTCCACTTCCTGATGTATTGCCTCTGCTTGGTGTTTCTTTAGCAATTAAATAACATTTATTAATGACTCATAGAAGTTCAAAATGCAACTATTCATAACTGAAGGGATTGTTTGTATGTGCAGCTTCTGCATCACATTTGTGGGGCCAGTTTTGAGTCTGTATCTGAACAGGAAATGTGCATTTGACCATCTGTGCTTTCATTCCTGACTGAGGACAGCAATCAGGAGTGACACATTTGGGCTTCTGCTCATGGCTGCACAGTCTCCATTCCTGCAGCAGACCAAGGAATACCTGCTGGAAAGCTGTGTGGAAAATCTGGCATTGACCCAACAGTGATCCTGTGTAGCTGCTGTGAGATTCCTTCCTCCAGCAAAGAGCCAAGACAGTGGGAAACTGGGAGAGGAATGTGGCATTCCCAGGGTGCTGAGGCTGCTGTAGCCTGGGATGGCATGGACATCTGCTGGGCTGGGACACCACTGCTCACCTGCCCCTCTGCCCTGAGGCCGCTCTCAGCCTTGTCTGGGTGTATTTGGCTGCCAGAACCTGGCAGGAGTGTCTGGAGATGGGCTGACACCAGGGATTGTAGCAGGGATAACATGAGATATGGATGCCAGTGAGCTGGAAAGACACCCTCCACCTGCCCCTGCTGACTGTCACCATCTCACAGACCCTTCCTTGGGCCACTGCCAGAAATTTGGCTGGTCCTACATTTTTGGGTTGTCCTCGCTATCCCCGTGGCTGCAGAGCAGTGTCAGCACCAGCCGTGCAGAGAAGGGCAGGGATTTGTGTCTCCAAAGGCCACTGGCAGCCCCCTTGGGCTGGTGGACCAGGTAAGACTGTCAAGACTATTGCTGCTTCTATGTTCAAAATGGGATTTCCCTTCCCTTCCCTTCCAGACTCAGAGTGAGGCAAAGCAAAGCCCAACCTTTGGAAAACCCATCAGCTGTGTCTACCACAGCATTTCTATAAATTACAGTGCTGTGATTTTTGAAGTCTAACATTTAGAAAAATTGATGGTGGTTCAGGAAGCTGTAACCACAGCTCTCTGCAAACCTGGATTCCCTGATTTCTGGGAGATATCCTAAGTTCTGCTAGTCCAGATGGCAAAGTTTAAATCTGACAGCCAGTCTGGGATGAAATATTGCTGGAGTTCTCTGGCTCATATTTTTGCATATCCATATTTGTGGGAGGGAGAAAACATCTCTTGTTCACTCTCTCTCAGAAGCCTGGAAGTCTGAAATATTGGTCATTCCACAGAAAGGGATTAGTGCTCCAGGCAGGGAGGAGGAGTGAATGAAATGCTCATTAGTGCAAGACGTGTGGAAGGAGCTGCTGTGTGTGCTGGCCCCAGCCCCACGTGAGCTGTACATGTGCAGCCTAACAGCAAGATTTGTGTCATCTCTATTTCCCTCAGCACAGCCTCATTCCCCTCAACTGGCATCCCCGGGGAATCCAAAGGGCCACAGCCTGGGGAAGGTCCCAACTGGCTCGGGGTGGGAGGGAAAATCAGCCTGGAAGCTGGAAAAGGGGAGCTCAGCTGAGACTCAGGAAAGGCCTCCAGAGATGCCCTGTGGGGGTGGGAGGGCTCCTGGGGCTCTGCTGGGTCTGGCTGTGCCAGAACAGTGTTGTCATCACCAAGGCTTGTCACTCCACAGCACATCAGGTTTGGATCCCATGGCTGAGTGTGAACTGTAGGGTTCTCTTCATCCCCTCACTTTTTTTCCTCTTTTTGTAGAAAAATCTGCAGTTCCCTCATGATTTCCCCTTTCTCTACATCCACCTATAACCCTGACACTGATTCTAGTCTTTCCTTCCCAGTGTCCCATCTTCTGACTCAGTCTCCACACCACGAGACTGGCATCAAAATACTGATAATTTATAAATAAAACTCATTTGGGGATCTTGTTAGTTGGTTTTGGGTTCCTGAACCTGCAGGGCACTCTTCAAACACCTTTTCAAGTTTTCCCTTCTGCAACCACAGGAGAAAGAACTTGAGCTTCTCCCACATTCCCATGACTTCAGAGTTTGGAGCTTAAAGGAAAATCTTCACTTCTTGTGAAAATCATTGTAAAGTCTGGAGCTGAAGGCTCATTTTGACATCATTTTTACATTTGTGATGTAACACACCACACCTCTCACACACCTCCCATTCCTTTGATCCCTTGGTCACTGCTCCTCAAACCAGGAGCTTCCCCTGGACACCTCCTTGGTTCACCTCCCTTTGTCACTCCCATTTTCTTCCTTTCCTCTCCCCCTTTTCCTGCCATTCTCCTCTTGCCCTTTTTTCAAGCGTCTTTACCTGAATTATCCCTGTTCCCTGGTTCCTGGCAGTGCTGTGCCCCACTCCTGCTCCCTGGCTGGAGGAGCTGGGGCTGGAGGGGAGGGCTCCTCTTGGTGCCTCTCTTCCAAGGCCTCTGCTGTGGTTAAAGCAGATTCTGCCCATCCTTCTCTAACCAGCTCCAGGTCCAACAGCCAGGGACAGTCCCACACCTCCGCAGGAGCCCTGGGGAGAAGACCTGGATGTGCTGCAGTGTCCCAGGGGGAACAGGGAGCTTGGGGGTTGGTGGAGGGCAAAGCCCAGCCTCAGCTCACTGCAGGAGGTGACGTGGTGGAGACCTACCTGTACAAGGCAGAGGCTGCTCTCTTCAGCCCTTTAGGTCTGTTGGGTTTGGGTTCCCCAGCCATGTTGATATCTGCAAGGAAGGGACACACAGCTGTGACATGGCCCGGCCCATCAAAATAAAGCACCTGCAAAGTGATCCAAAGGAACCTTCTGCTGCCTTTGGTATCAACCAAGAAAAATCATCTTCAGGAGCACAAGAAGCCACAGCCCTGCTGCAATGAGCAGGAGGAGGACAGAGGCAGATGGCTCCAGGATAGGCTGCACAGCTCTGGAGGAGCACGGACATGCTGCCACCACCCAAATGCCTTGCTGTGCAATTCCTTGGGCTGCCTTTTAGGCTCTGTCAAGAGACACCAGTCCTGGCTGAGGTTGCAGCCTGGCCCATTTCTCAGCCTGTGGAACAGTGTGGTGTTAAAGTGTTGCTCAGCCATTACTGCCAGCGCTCCTCTGGAGGCATGTCCTGCTGGGACCTGTTTTCTTTGCTGCCTCTCCCATTCCCAGCTGCAAACGGGGTGCAGAATGCTGAATGCTCCTGAGGCTGCACATGGCCACATTGGTCTATGGCCAAGTGCTGCCAGTGAGAACATTCCACAGTTGCCTTTCGGAGCACGTTGAGCCACACGATGGAGTGCTGTTGGCTCTGAGGGAAGAGAGGAATGAAGTCTTCCTTGGTGCATCCCAGAACACATCCCTGCCCAGCTCTACTTCCCTGGTTGTGAATACTTTTTGCTGTCTGGATGCATCCTACCAGCTGCCAGTCACTTCTCCTGTGAACTAGAGAAGTAATGACAGCACCAGGCTGATTAACACCTTCAAGGGAGAGGTAGTGAAAGCCCAGTGGTGGAGAAGGACAACAATGAGCTCAACTTGCTGGTTCCCTCTGCTGCAAAGAGCCCTGTGGAGCCCTCCCCAGCACATGCAGGGAATTCAGACTCTCAGCTGTAGTGGTGATGGGCTGACAGATCCCACAGGATTCCCTTAACAGTAAAAAAGGAGACACAAGAGCTCAGGACAAGTTTTGCATCTCATTCCCATTCTGGTTATCTCCCCTGCATCACTCCATCTGCCCACCCCAAATATTGATCCCTCTTGCTCATACCCAGGCACTTCTTCCCACACTGAATGGGGAGGTTATGCCTTGTCCAGTAATCATGGCAGGGTGGGATATGGTGTGGATCCAGCTTCCAGAGCTCCCCACAGGAATGGCAACTGCCTCCTGCAGTGACTGGGGTGTCTGAGATCACCTGAGAAGGCACAGAGTTGCCAGGACCTGCCTGGCAGAGCAGTAATGTCCCAGCACAGGATGGGCTGCAGCTGTGGTTCTAAACATCCCCGTTTCATGATGCTTTCAGTGCCTCTTTGATCAATTAAAATGCAAGTTTGAGTGTTTCCATATCTGGTGACAAAGGAAGAAGAGTAAGGAAAACCAAAGAAAAAAATGGGAGAACTTCTCCCAGACTCCTTGGCCTGAGAGCTGACCTTGGGGGATGGGAGCTGGGAAAATGCTGCTTGCTTTGCTCATTCGCTCTGGGATGTGCTGGAAGTTGTCACCTGAGGGGGCAAGAGCTGGCACTGGGACAGGTGACATGGTCCCTGTGCAGGCTGGGGGTACTTGGCCCCTACCCCAGGCCCTGGAGCCCCCCTGTCCCTGTGATCCCCCCAAGCTCCAGCCACACCAAGCACAGCTGTGTCCTGCTGTGGGGGGTTGCAGCTCTTCCACAGCAACACTAGAGCTCATCCTGCTGAACTTCCAGGCTGGGGCTGCCAGGGCACAACCTGTTCACCGTCCTGCTGCCCACCTGGGCAGGGAAGTTCCACCTTCACCTCAAAGGACCCCCCAAACCCTGCCATGAACACAAGCAGGGACAGTCCCTGCCACTCCCATCCTGTCCACCCTCTCCACATCCCTGAATGGCCATCACACCTCTTTCTAGGGGAAGACTTGCAACCTCGATTTTCTAACCATATTGTTCAGTTCTACTCTGCTGGGTTCTCCTGGGAGTATCCCAGTGTTTATCCTACCCCATGGACAGCGAAGGGAAGCCTGCTGAGCTCTTTAATGGTGACAGTGGCCCATGAAGGGAAGGCAGATGAGAGGGAGCTGCATTTGCACCTTGTCCAGAACACGTACAAACTTCCAGCCATAATACAGTCCTTTGCATTGGAATGCCAGAGCTCTGAGATGAGCACCGAGAGGAGAAAGAGGTACCTTTCATGACAGACCTTTCATCTCTCTCTTCAGCTAAGTGGGCAAGTGCTGCCTGTCCCCTGTATCTGTGTGGAGCATCCCAAGGAGCTCCTTTTCTCTCCAAGGCCCTCTCCATCGTATCTTCACACTGCAAATGTGGGTAATCTCTAGACTGCAAGCATCCCTGGCCTGCTGTGCTTGGCCTGGCTCTGCAGCTCCTCTCTGTGGACCATTAGAGAAGTGAAAAGAAGTTTCTCGTCTCCAGATAAACCTCAGCTGAAGGTACACAGTGTCTCACAGATCAGCTCTAATAAGAAACTTCTTATTTTGGACTTTTGGGCCACAAGCAGGGTGGGAAGGGGCTGCAAATTGCTTTCTTGGGCTTCCAGTGGTCACTGCCTGCAGCAGGCTTGGAAATCATCATTTTTCATTAAAAATACTGTCCACAGTTCCAATTCTCAGCTCAGAGTTGGTGATAAGAGCTTCTCAGCACTTCAGAGCAATCTGCAAAACAAGGCTGCAGCTGGGAGCAGCTGGGGGGATTTGCTTGTTAGTTCTTATCCCAAAGCAGTGCAGACACAGAGCAGGGGGAAGTTATCTCATTTACCATCAGCTGGCTAAAGTTAGGCTGAGTTACTTTGACTTAGACTATCACCTCTCCAGACAGGCTAAAGGTAAGGCCTGGTCCATGAAGGGAATAATCAAATCCCTGGAAGGTTTGGGTTGGAAGGACCTTAAGGATGATCCCATTCCACCCCCTGCCATGGGCAGGGACACCTTCCACTATTCCAGGTTGCTCCAAGCCCTGTCCAACCTGGCCTTGGACACTTCCAGGGATGGGGCAGCCACAGCTTCTCTGGGCAGCCTTTGCCAGGTCTCCCCTTATCCCATCTAACCTTTCACTCTCAATTTGAAGCCATTCCCCCTTGTCCTTTCTTTGATATCAGGCAACATCTTTTCCAACCCTTGTTCTTCCCCATCAGTTCCAGGACAAGGACATGGGACGACTCAAAACTGTGCTTTAGCTTCTAGAATCCCAGCCCATCCATGAGTATTTGGGCCACAATGCCTGAGCCCTGAGAGCACCATCACCATGAGTAGCTTCACTTCTGTCCCCATTCCATCCATCTGGGGGCTGGGAGCCAGGAGCCCATCCAGGCATGGTGTTGGCAATTCTGATCTCCGGCCCTGCCCCATCCATCCTGCTCCTGCCCATGGATCCTGCTGTCCCTCCCCCAGCCCTGCCCCATCCATCCTGCTCCTGCCCATGGATCCTGCTGTCCCTCCCCTCCCCCTGCCACCGTGACCTTCCCACCATCACCACCCCTAACCCTGACCTGCAGATGGACCTTGGAAGGGGCCATCCCACCACGGAACAACCCACCCCCCAGCATTCGGGACACCTGGAATGGAGGGGGGGTTACTCACCCAGGGTCTGGCCGGCCAGCACGCGCCCGTTCTCCCCCAGCACGGCGGCCCGCGCGTGCCTCTCGTTGGAGTACTGGACGAAGGCGTACCCCTTGTGCACGGAGCAGCCCACAACCCGCCCGTACTTGGAGAAGATGGTCTCCACATCCGACTTCTTGACCACGGCTGTGTTGAGGTTGCCGATGAACACCCTGGAGTTGATGGACTTGGGGTCGTTCTTGTTCGTGATGTTGCTCGTCTGCACCTTCAGTGACATCTTGGAGGCCTGGGAGGGACAACGGGGAGTCAGGTGTGTGCAAGGGAGTTCCCAGGGTATCGGGAATAAGGATGGGGGATAAATGGCCTAGTGAGGGGGAAGTGAGGGAAGCAGCTCCTCAACTTCAAGGAGTCACAGCAGGGGATCCCGTCTCTGGGAAGCCTTGAGCGTTGGGAGGCCCAAACTCCTGCTGGAAACCAACTGATCAGGATGACACCTCGTTGGTCCTGTGCAGGGCCAGGAGTTGGACTTTGATGTCCCCTGTGGGTCCTTTCCAACTCAGGTATTGTATGACTGTAAGGTTGCTTTTAGGGGAGAAAACAAGATTTAAATATATTTCACATCTAAGTAAAAGCTTTAATGCTATTATATAAAAGCTTTTCCTTCTCTATACCTAATCGAAATTCAGGGAACTGCTCTTTTTGAAGCAGTTTGCATTCAGCACCTTGGTTCATGGCCACTGTTCCAGCCTTTCCCCTGCCAGCACCTCCCAGCACAGCCCAACCCTCACCACACACAGGTACAGCCTTGTCCCCACAGATCCCCTCTCACACCTGGAAGAGGATTTGAGTTTTCTGCAATGAAGAGATTTAAGCAGGGAAGCAGCCCACGAGCTCCTGTGTGGTACCTGCACTCCACTTTGCTGAGCTTTGAGCTGATTTTGTGCAAACAGGAGGTGTCGCTGTGAGCGTGGAAATCACAAAGCCATCAGCCAGACCAGCTGGGAGCCACTCCAACCTGCTTCCCGCGGCTGCAAGGCATGGTCCTCCTAGATTCTTGCCTTGGGTGTCTCATGGGCAGCCCCTGAGAACAGGTTTCCCCTCGGGACTGAGGATCAAGGGGCAGGGCTGGAAGCTGTGTGGAATTAAAGCCAGTCTGGCTGCTCTCATACTGGCTGCTCCCACCTCTGCAGCAAAACCCACAGCTGCCCAAATGGATCAGCTTTACTTTCATCTTCCAGGCCCAGAGGGATGTTTTGGGATCACTATTGTGCTGCATAGACAGCATGTGGGACTTTCCTGGAAGGTATTTTATGATGCATGTTTAGCTTTGCCCTTCCCAGCCCCTTCCAGCAGCACCCACAGGTTCTCCTACTACTGAGAGCAACCCCACCAGGGTGTCCACAACTTCTGGAGGCCCCTGAGCTACCACAGGGCCACGGTGTCCCCTCCCTGGTGATCCCCTGGCACTGGGAAGAGCTAAAGCCCTGCCTGGCTTTGGGGTTTTGGCTCTCTGGGCAAAAAGCCCAAGTCTGAGCAGCTTGGTCAGAGCTGGGGATGGTGGCAGCTGCCTGACTGGATGGGTGCAGCTCCTGTGGACCTTGTTCCCCTGTCCCCCAGGCCTGGCAGGCTCTGCTTGCCCACACCCAGCCTGCCCGAGGCACTGACAGTGTGGGATGCTCCAGCTTTGGTGACCCTAAACCAGAGGGACTTTTCTACACTTCTCACCTGGCAGGCAGGTGCATGCAAGCCTTTCCAAAAACCCCAGTCCTCCTTCTTCCTTCTCCTCTCCTGCACAGACCTTCCCCTCAGGATTTCCATCTCCTTTTAAACCTGTGAGGAGGCAGAACATCATCACACCTATTGCCAGGGCAGCCCCATTCCAGCTCCTTAGTGATGGATGTTCCTTCCAAGCTACCAACCCCTGGACACCCAGCAGGGGCTGCTCCTGCCCACACTCCCACTGTGCCTGAGGGTACCTGAACCCTTCCAGACACATCAGAGTCTTAGGGCTCACCACCACTGGCTCCAAGTCCCCAGGATTTGAAACTTCCACACAAGACAGAGAAAAGGGAGGAGATTCACCCTCCCCACAGGAAGATGGTGCCTGGAGCCCAACCTGGGGAGCCACGGGACCCTGTAACACCAGCTCCATCAGTGAGCTCTGCACAGCCAGGGCAGACCTCCACCTTTTCCATTTGGGAGCACAAAGAGCTGGACACTGGATTCCTTTCATCGTTTAAAGCTGGACCATACAGAGATACATGGCAAGTCTGAGCTTCTGTGAGGATGTGACTCCACAATAAATCTCATCTGCCTCCAACCCTGTGACTCCATTAACCTGCTACTGAGACTGGAAATAATCTGCCTGCTAAATCCTATTAAAAAAAGTTAGACTTTGTCTGAGTCTGGCTCGTTTTATTTTCCCTTTCACGCTTACAGATTAAAAGAGCCAGAGACTTTTGTTTTAATTCTTTAAAAACAATTCCTGGCAGATAGTGTCTTCCTCAAAAACCTGGGAAAAAATAGCCAAAGGAATCTAAGTGAATTCAATTCTCAACCTTTGGCAAGTGATGCCCAACCTCTTCATGTTGCTCCAACTTCCAAACCATGTAACACCCTTGTTCAATGTTATTTAAACTTATTTTTTCAGAGACATCTGGAAGAGGTTCACAAAGGGAACTGCTCCATTCCTGGCGTAGATGGGGAGAAACTGAGGGTTTTTCTCAGCTGTTTGGTCACTCTGGGTTCCCAGCTTGAGCCTCAAGGACTCGTTTCACAGAAATCCCAAGTATCTGCATAAATCCCAGTCCCCAGGGAATCTCCATCTAAGTGTGCTGGGACTGGCTGAGGCTGTGTGGGACCTTCAGAGAGCCTGTACCCAAGTGGGGTTTCTCAACCAGGTAGCCTTGGGTGGTCCTGCTGCCCCAGGGACCTGCTGAGAATCCCTGGGGATTCAGTGATGTCACACATGGCTTTACATCTGATCACTCAGTTCCAGTTCCTGATTCCTGTAATTTTTGTTTCAGAGCCTATCTTGGCACCTCTGTGACCCACCCTAGGCCATGGCACGTGGACATCTTTGGCCCCTCTTAGCTGCTTCCCCTCTAGAGGACACACTCCCACTTTTCCATCCTTGCTTACCTGCCAGAGCCTATGCAAGTCTCCATCCCATTTCCCTACGTACCCATGGCCCTCCTTTCCCCCAGTCCCAGTTCCTGGAGGAATTCCCCTTGCAAGCAGCAGAGCATGAGCCCTTCTCCTTGCCCTTGGAGCCTCCCATCCAGCTTGCAGTGCTCTGAAAGTGCCCATCCAGGCTCTGATCCCATCTGGATGCCAGGATGCTGCAGGAGACCTGGTTAAAAGCCTTGCTGAAGGGCAGACCCCAAACCATGGCATGTCCTTGGCCACACACTTTGCCATAGAAAGCAAATGGGTCGGTCAAATTTGGCCACACCATTTCCAGGTGCAGGCAGGAGGAATGTTCTCTTCTTCAAACTTAAATCCAGTGCTCAAATTAAATATGCTGCTGGCTCTGCTTTCACCCCAAAGAACTTTACTGCTGCTGCCCAAAATTAGGGAAAGCCCAAACCCTTCCCAAGGACTAATGGGCCCAGCAGGGTGTTATTTACAACAGCCTGAAGCTCTGACCAGCTGTTTGCAGCTGCAAACTCCAATTACATCAGAGGGCTGAGCTACTTAAGCCTGTGTAGGAAGGATGTGGGTTAAGCTGCCTCTGTGNTAAAAGTGTGTTTTCCTCCAGATCTAGAAGGCTGTCTTCTCTCAGTGGGTGCAGGATGAACCAGCTCTGCAGCTGCCAATGGACCCCTCACTGTGTAGGTTTGCTTTAAAAATTGAAGACCTGGCTGAAGTTGAGATGTTTCTCAGGGGGACACAAAAGTACATGGATCTCCATTTGGAGAAGGACACCTCCTAAAGCATCTCTTGAGGTAAGACCTTGGCTGCCATGGAAGTGGGGGCAGTGAAGGGGAACCTGCTCCTCTCCTGGGTCCCTGCTGCCCATCCCCACCTCCTTGTCTGGCTCCTGTGACCTTCCCACACCTTCCTGCAGCTCGGCCAGTGCTGTCTGTTCTCCTCCCCGCCTGGGATGCTGAGCCCAAACAATCCCATAAATCCTATGGCTGTAGAGGTTGGAGATGGGAAAAGCAACTTTGACCCACCACTGGGGACCAGTGACAGAGTGGGGAGCTCAGCACCCACCTCTCTCAGCACAGCCTTGCCCTTGGAAGCTCCAGGGGCCATCTCAGGACAAGGCAGGTCTGCACAGGGGATGTGCCTGGGGCTGCTGAGATGGGACAGGGCCACCAGATGGCAAAGCCAAGGTCAGGCAAGGGGATGGTGAGAGTGCTGGGAAGGGCTTGGGAGGGAGCCAGGGAGAACCTGCCGTCCCTGCAGATGGGATGCTCTGCCAGTGCCATCTGCCCACGCAGGCTGGCCCTGCCCAGGCAGCAGGGATTTGGCAGGAGGAGCTGGGGAGGCCAAGGCTGGGGAGCTGGGACTCTGGGTCTCCAGCACAGCACTTCTCTGAGGGTTTGGGCAACACCCCTGGTGTCTTATATCTATCAAGTGCCTGCTCAACTCTCACTTTGCACCTTCTGTGGTCAAACACCTTGTGCAAGGTGCTCTTCTGCTGCTCATGCAAGTCCAGCATTCCCTGGAAAAACCAGCGTCCCTTGTCTTCTCTGTCCCACTCATTTATGTTTCTTCTTACACACAAGAGTCATGTCACACCACAGAGAGGCCCCCTGACTGGAAAACTGGAAAAGGACACTTGAATCGTCACTACTAACATTTTGTACTCCCCCTTTCACATTCCAGCAGGACTCTGTGTTGTGTCCACATTAAATCCAGCATAGCCACTGACCAGTAGCTTAGTGTCCCCTCCATGCTGACATGTTGTCAGCAGATGCATTTCCACAGCTCTTATCTCACCTTTCATCCCCCAACACACAATTGCAACAGCATGGACTTGAGCTGGAGAAGAGAGCAAGACAAAAGACAACTAGGAATTCTACTTGGACATGAGGAAATGAAGGTATAAAAGGATTCCTTACTTGTAGGACCCCAGGAACATCAAGGACAGTGGCAGGTTTCCTGCAAGGGAAACCAAGGCCCAGACAGGGGAGGTCTGGGGTGGAGGGGTGGTGCCACCAGCCTCACCAAAGGCCACAGATACATCACAATGACACTTCCCATTCCCAAATTCCCCCAAAAGACATAAGGAGATTTATGTTATGTTCCCAAGAGTGACTTGGTTGGTTCCTTCCTTGAATGCCAGAATGATTTGTGTTGGAAGGGACCTTAAAGCTCACCCAGTCCCACCCCATTCCATGGTCAGGGACACCTCCCATCATCCCAGGTTGCTCCAATCCCTGTCCAGCCTGGCCTTGGACACTTCCAGGGATGGGGCAGCCACAGCTTCTCTGGGCAACCTTTTCCAGGGCCTCACCACCCTCACAGGGAAGAATTTCTTCCTAATATCCAATCTAAACCGACTCTCTTCCTTTTTTCCTTGCTTGCTTCCTTTCTTCTCTCCTGCCTGTCCCCATCTCTCTCTTCCTAGGACAACATGCCTGGAAACAATGTCCCACACTGTCCCTGCTGCTGCCAACATTCAGGAATCCCTTAAAATATTGATACTCTGCCTGGGAGCAGCCCAAGACCAGTGCTGGGGTGCTGGATAAGCTGTGCCTTTCATCACAGAAGAGCTGGGTCATTGAGAGTCAGGGGGCTCCAAACCCCTCTGAGTGAGGAACTGCCAGAGAAGGAGGTAAAGAAAACCCCTGGAGCCTCCCCTCCCTCCTTCAGGAAGCTCTTTGTGTCAGTGTGGTGGCAGCAGTCAGGCTCAGCCTCTCCTATCACACTCCTGATCAGAAGGGCAGCAGTGGTTTTACATCCTGTCCCCATCTCCACCCAGTGACTCGTTATTCCAGCTTGGTGGCTTTCCACTGGGACACAGATGACAAATGCAGACACCCTGTGGGACCTCTGGCACCAGGGAAAGGGACAAACCTGGGACACCTTCCACTATCTCAGGTGGCTCCAACCTGGCCTTGGATACTTCCAGGGATGGGGCAGCCACAGCTTCTCTAGGAAATCTGTTCCTATTTTCTGACAAAAAAAAATCCTTTGAGCTGAAAAAAGGCAGTTTTAAAGAGAAACACACTGAGCTCCAAGACAGAGAGACTCCACTGCACAGCACAAGCACTCAGAATCCCAGTCCCTGCCACCTCCAGTGCCAATCATTCCTCCCCAGAGAGCCCCAGGTAATTTATTGGTGAGTCCCCAAACACCAGAGCCAGGCTCTGATGCTTTAGTTTAATAACTAACACAAAGCCTGCAATCTTTTTAATAACTTCTCAGTCCCCAAGTCCTGCTCAGAATCCCAGAGGGCTCAGCCCTCTTCCTGGGGAGTGGGAACACCCTGTTCACCGCTCTGTGCTTCACTAAACAGAACAAACTGGAAGGAGACCACTTCTCAGGTTTTCTGGGGAAAACAGCTTTGATACTCCCAAATACAGATGTTAAAGGACCAGGAAGTTATTAAAAAAAAGGGGATAGTCAAAAATGTCACAATTATTAGGCTGGTTCTGCAAGACCAGGGCTGTTTTTTGGGAAATCTCTGCTGTGCTGCGCTGGGGATGAGCTCAGCAGGAGCCAAACTGGCTGCCTGGGAAGCTCTGGAGTCCTTTGCAAATCTTGTTCCTCCTGTATAGTGCAACCAAGCAGATCTCAGAAAGGGAAGATCCTTCCCCTGCAGAGAGAGCGGGTCCTTGGTCTCTCAAGGGCTGTTTTGGGATGTCCCCTCTCCCATCAGACAACAGGACCCCTGTACAGGGTCTGAGGATTTTTCCAAATGCTTCCGAGGGCTCCACCTTGCAGATCATGGAATCATTCAGGTTGTGAAAGACCTCAAAGATCATCAGGTCCAACCACCAACCCAGCACCACCAAACCCAAGAGCCAGGGATGGGGACTCCACCACTGCCCTGGGCAGCCTGGCCTAGTGCTTGATAACCCTTTCCATGAGGAATTTTTTCCTAACACACAAATCTAAACCTTTCCTGGCCCTACTTGAGGCCATTAGTATCCCACCTGGCTCAGGCTTTGTCAGTCACTGCAGAGGTCCCCCTTTCTGAGCAGGCAGTTTCTGGGACCCCAGTTTCATCCCAGTTTCCACTCTTGTTTTCCATGGAAGAACGAAATCCTGTTAACACTTGCCTGCAGGGAGACAGCAGCCACTGTCACAGCTCTGGCTGGGAACAGCCTGTAAGGACACAGCTGGTGATGCCTCTGCACCCCCAAGTACTGGGAGAGCTCCCAGATTTTCCTGCCTTTGCAAGCACCTGGAAACTCCTGGGGAACAGGGACTCCCAGCCCTGGTTATAACCTGAGCACTCAGCTCCCAGTTTATGGGGTGGGGGGAGCTGCTCCACACCCTGTTCCCCTTCCCCCTGGTCAGGTGAAAGCTGCACCTTCCTGTGCCCTTGGAAATGTGGGGAGGAAAAGAAAACTGTGGAGCAGGAGGAACAGCCAGCTCTGGGTCATTAAGGCACGTTTGCTGCAGGATTTAAGCAAATAATCCAGGCTGACACTGTTACCTTGGGGCAGATGTGGGTTGTGCAGGAGGGGATGACCCCGGCCCCTTGATCCCTAATTCAATCCATGATGAATTTCCAGTGTTGGCATGTCAGCTGATGTCACCTGGAGCACCAGGGCCTGCAAGTGAGGGGCTGCTGCTGCCTCTGTGCCAACAGCAGAGCTATTCCCTCCACATCCCTGCTTTTGAGTGCTACCTCCACACGTCTGGATTCACTCTGGATGCTGCTGCCCGGACAGGTGGGTGCTGAGCACCCAGCCCTGTGAGCAGAACTCCCTCACAATCTTCATTTAACTCTGCATTTTGCTTTGCAGAGTCTCCTGGTTTTAATTTTTCATTAAAAAGAGTAATTTTGAACTTGGAGAAATTCTGCCAATCCTCTGAAAACCTGGCCCTGGTTTCCATTTCAGTGCAACTGAAATCCTTCATAAAGGAGCCATAAATAATCAATAGCTGCTTTAATAAGTATTTAATCAGCTGTTAAAGATACAATGGTCACAAAGTCTTTCAGGTCAGCACATAGTTTATAGCTGTGGCTCAATACCATCTGTCCTACATATTATTCATGCCCGTAGAGGCTTAAAAATCTATTTATTAGAGCCTTAAATCCTCCCTAATAAGTGTGATAACAGGATGACCTGCAGCTGGACACTGAGAGCCACCCAGGCAGTGCCTGCAGCAGCCCTGCTCCTCACCTTGCCTGTCTCCACAGTCTGGGGCTCCTTCAAACACTGCACATGTGTGGGGTCATGTTAAGGCTGCTCATCTACAGCACCTCTGCAGGGAATGTTTCATTCCAGAGCATCATGGAATGGTTTGGGGGTTGGAAGGAACTTTTAAAGGTTGACTTGTTCCAACCCCCAGCCATGGGCAGGGACACCTTCCACCATCCCAGGCTGCTCCAAGCCCCACCCAACCTGGCCTTGACACTTCCAGGGATGGGGCTCCACCATCTCCACATGCTTGGGAAGGCCAGGGTCTCTCTTTGGGCCAACACTGTCCCAGCAGCAGCTAAATGGACAGTGAGGAGCATCCAAAGTGCTTCTGAGCCTCAGTCCTGTCCTGCAGTTTGGAATTCCTTTGAAAACCAGGATGGGTTACATTTGAGGTTCCACTCCCACGCTCCCAAAATTGCATGTAAAACATGGGAATCCTGACAGGATATGAGGCTAAAAAAGGAAATCCCAGTGTCAGTGCTCAGCTAGAAGCAAGAATTAAGGCATCTTCTGAAGCCCATAGGGATCAACTCCCTGGGTGATGCTCCTCAGCAGTTCCTTGACTATTTGAACTCTCCCCATTCACACAGAACATTTCTGCACTCTGCTCTTCCAGGAAAATATATTTTAAATTAAGGCACTTTTCTCTTGAAAGCCCACCCCAACTCAGATCATCCTTTGACTGCAGAATATGCAACAAGTTGAGTTTTCAGGAGTCTCTGCTCTAATCGTTTCAGGAATCTCTGGTGAACAGAGTAACATTCCTTTTGACAGCAGCAAAATAAATTCTAAAGGTCAATTGAATCAGATAAGCCCAGTCTGGCAGCCCTTTCAGATGCAGAATTCCATGGATAACATTTAGGTTATGTTCCAGAACAGAAACAAAATTCTTTGGAGGAAAGAATATTTAAAAGAAAAAAAAAAAAAAAGAAAGGAAGAAGTGAAAAAGAAACAGCAATTAAATAGAATGTCATCTGTAATCCCCCGGTGCAAAACCTGATGATTACCTACAGGGTGATGGACAATGCTCCATGTATTAATCTAATTAAAGCCCTTTTTAACAGGCATCTAAAGCCAGCTCATTATTGTGTTACTAAGATGCTCATTAATGGCTGGCCATGACTAATTTCTTGAGAATTATTCTTTAATTCTTTATCATCCACAGCCTAACAGGAAAACACAATGTTTCCATCCCCCCTCTCCCTTTGGTCGCAGTGGAGACAGGTTTTCACAAGCCAACCATTGCCCTGATGTTCCTTAATGAACAACCCCCCCACCAACCCAATTGTTGTTTTAACAGCAAATGATTTATTTATGAGGAAAAACAAGTTTCTGGGAACTTTCTTAGCTGTTAATGAACTGGCATCAGCTGCTGCTGCTTTCAGGGAGGAGACGGAGGGGTGGAAGAGCAAGGCTCCCAGTCTGTCCCACCCATGAGCCCAGAGCTCTCCTGCTCATCCAAACCCCCTCTGGCCATTTCCAAGAGCCCTCCCGAGCTCCAGCGTTGGGCCACGTCCTTCCCACCCTCCCCAGGGCACGATGCAGGTTCCTGTGGGAGGGAAAGGTCCTGTGGATCTCTTATGATGCTGAACTAGAGGGAAATTCTGGGCTCCAGGAGGGACCCCGTTTTATGCTACTAATTAATTTAATTTAATCCCATGGCAGGGCCACTCAGCCCCCAAAAAGGAGCTGCTGCAGAGCTACTGAGCTGCTACTGAGCTCCAGTGTGTCTTGAGGAATCACAGAATTATTAGGATTGGAAAAGACCTCTAAGATCAACGAGTCCAACCATTAATCTCACCTTCTAAGCAGAAGTCCTGCATTGTGATGCCACGGCTTCTTTAACACTCCAGTGCTGCTGTTCCCAGCCAAACTGGTTCTGCTCATCCCCCAGGCTGGGTTTGGGGTTGGTTCTTCTGAGTAACTCAGCAGAAATCAGGCAATCCCATGTCACCATGTGCTCCCTGCCCCTGGAGGGTTTAGCAAATTCCCAACTGCCAGGAGACCCAGCAAAACCATGATCTGGGGACACCAGCAGAGCAGACCAGAGTTCCTGGGCCACAGACCAGGCTGTTCCTCTGAAATGCTTGGCCATGTCTCCCTGCAGAGAAAACCACCTGATTTTTCTCTCTCTTGCTGAAGGACTTCATGTCATGGGTGTCACCAAAGCCAGACACTCCCTTGGACTGGGCTGGTGGCAGTGGGAGCAGGACATGAGGAGCCTTAGACACAGGCAAGAGGAAGCTGCAGGTCCTCAGCACACTAACCCTCAACTGTTTACCAGCTGAGGGTTTTGACATCCTCCTTTCCTCACTCTGAGTTAATTATCAGCTGTTTGCCATCCAAAATTATTTCAGACATTTTCAATATGCAGAATGACACAAGTGATTAAGACACAAACCTCAGCAAAGCTGTTGGGATGTGGGCTCCCACTTCACCTGTGGTAGGATTTGGTTGCCTAAATGCCACAGAGGTTGGGCAGCCCCCTCTCCCCAAGGAAAGTGCCTCAGATGGGAAGCAGCCTGCAGGGATGGGAGAGGGAGACCTGGAAAGCAGCTGAGCTGCTTGAGGTACCAACTTGAGTCTATCTAGACAGCCATTCCTTTTCCTCCTGGAAAATAACAAATCCTGCCCCCCATCTACTGATCTTTGCCTGTCCAGCTCTAGGTGGATGCAAGCATTAAAAGACAGCTGGTTTTGTGGAGGGGAGCTGCTCCCAGGTGCTGTGCCACCCTCCAAACTCATGGGCTGGGGATTTCCCACTGACACCAGCAGGCTCTGGCCAAAGCTGGGGATGAAGGGCCATCACCTGCTGCTCTCATCCTCCCTCAGTGTCCCCCTGCCAGTCGTGCACACTGTGAGACCTGTGATGGCTCTGGACTGCAAGGACTCTCAGCACTCCCTGTTTCCATCCCCTCACACCCTGACAGCCCTTCTTTCAGCATCACCCTTGGCAGCTCCCACACAAGGGGCCAAAGACACAGACCCCCTTTTTAATAATACAGCAAGATTAGTAGCCCATCATTGTTTGTTGATTATGGTCATTCTTTTCTGTAAATGAAGTTTAAAAGTCATTAAAAGATTTGCCAGCTGTGACTTATGAGCCCTTCCTGCTGTAGGGGAGTGAAACAGTGACGAATCCCCTCCACTGCTGTCTCATCTGTTATGTGTTAGGAGTTGCCACATTCCAATTACCAGGACCCACTGAATCAGTAAACAAAAAGCCACTGAAATACCCTCCCAGCTGCTGGGACCATCAGTCAGAGCTGGTGGGTTCACTGCCCCAGCACCAGGCTGAGGGAGCCAGGGCCAACAGATGCTTTTTACGTGGCTTTATCAGTGGGTCCAGCTTTGGGGAGGTGGAGCATCTCCCAGCTTCCCACCCAGGCTGAAGGGCTGCAGGAGCTGAGGGGGACATGCCCAGCATCCCCCTTCCTGCTGATGAGGAGGATTGTGAAGCACAGAGAGCCCCTGTTTGCCAGGAGAGCAGCTGGTGGCGTCCCTGGCACCAGAGCTCTGCCAGGGCTGCAGGACCAACTTGCCCAGCCCAGCCACGGCCTGTAGGCTCTGCTCTGAGATGGAGTTGCTCCCCAAGGATCACCCTGATGGAGGCATCCATTTCAAGTCAAATTTCCCTGCCAGGGCAGGGGCCAGTGCTGGCACCAAGCACTGCCTGGCTCTGTGGGGATCCTGCAGTTCCTCACCAACATGGGCTGCTCAGACCTGCCCTTCCCATGGGATGCTGAACAGTGCTCCTGCTGCCACCCAAACCCCACAGGGACGCCAGGCTGGTGGCCCTGGGTCATGGCAAGAAGGTAGAAACTCTCCAGGCCTCTGCAGCATCCTCTCCCTGATCCCTGCCCATGGAGCAGCCCCAGTGTGGGGATTATGGGCAAAGCTGGTTCCTCCCAGTATCTCCCAGTGCTCTGCCCGCTGGGGAAGGGCACACACCACATGCCAAACTGCCTGGGTGATGTCAGGGGACACTGTAGAGCTCCTTGTTAACACAACAGCTTATAAAATCAATTAGATCACATTAAATGGCAATTTGGCCCTGATCACACTCAGCCTCCTCTGTGAGAGGGGTAATGGCCCATGGACATTTACTGCTTTAATTTGTTGGGCCTGGTGGAGGGAGCACTCACAATGGCAAATCTTGCTTTCCCACACACTAGAATCTGCCCCTAAAACCTTGGAGGTGAACTTCTCCCCAAGCTTTCCTCTCCCAGAGCCCACTGAGGTGTCCTGGAGCAGCCCCAGCACAGCAGGGCTGTGGCACTGCAGCCGTGGGGCTGCCACAAGGGACCAGCTGCTGTGCCAGGAGCTCTGTCCTGCTTCTGGCACTGCCCAGCACCTCACCAGGGCCTGGGACAGCAGCAGAGATGACAAAGAACAGCCCTTGGGTGCCCTGGCTATGCCCAACATCCTCAGGCTGAGGGTTCAGCATCCTTCCTTCACCCTCACTGACCACACAGGGAAGCTGGCAGGCATTTATCCTGTTACCCCTGTTTTATCCTATTTAAGCTGATCCAAACTGATTTTTTATCAGCAAACCTGGCTGCCTGGGACTATGTCTACCAGCACTGATCCACACACCTTTGGGGACTCACCCAAACCAGTGTGACTTGCAGCTCTGTTTGCTCTGCTGGCTGTGCAGGGCATCTCTGACTGTCCCCAAGAGCTGGGAGCAGAAACAGATCTGTCTGGAAATGGCTTCTCCATAATTATTCATTTTAACAGCAGCAGTCATTGGAAAAGCAAAAGAAGAAGAATGATTTCATTTTCATAACCTTGAGTTCCCCCTGCCCTGCTTGGATGAGTTTGCCTCCATTCTTTTCATCCCCCAGGAATGCAGACACCACGTTGCTCCTGCTCCAGAGCTCACCCTGTGTCTTCCACACACACTGAAGGCTTGGTCTCAGCTCTCAGGTGCCCAGGGCTTGTTGCAGTGGGATGGATGATAAATCCCACAGGTTTCTCTATGGATAAAACTCATGGATAAACTCTGAGCAGCAAACCCCGTGCTGGCCTCCTCTGAGTGCTCATCTGCAAGTGCTAAATGAGCTGCCTGTGAACTGTGTCCCTCTGTTCCACCCCCAAAATAATGAGGGGGCTCGTGGCATCGCTGTGCCCACAGCCCAGAGCCTTTGATGAACTGAAATGATGAAGTTAAATGGGGCATTCAAACTGGTTTATGAAACTTGCTGGCTCACTGTTGCTGGGGTTTCAGCCTTTCCCTCATCTTCCACTTTGCCAAGGTGCTGGATGTGCATGGAAACACACACAGATACACCACAGATGTGCATGGAAACACACACAGATACACCACAGATGTGCATGGAAACACACACAGATACACCACAGATGTGCATGGAAACACACACAGATACACCACAGACACCCAGAAACCCTTGTGACACACTGAAAGGCCTGCTGAGAGTCTGCTTGTGGGGAAGGCAAGGAGGTTTTAGGAAGATGCATTTCTATTTTACAGAGCAGTCTGAGACATGCCAACATCTCTCTGCAACCCATGGTTATTGCTTAGGAACTCACTACTGCACAATCAAGAAAATTCCATTTTTAAGTGTTTTCCTAACCCCACTCATCCACAAGCCTTTAATTTTACAGCTGCTTGGTTCTTTGCAAGTGGAGTCTGGAACTGCAACGGGGCAGCACTGGGCACCCCCATTTAATGACTGCACTGGGAGCCCACTGGTGACCAGCACTTTCTCCTGGCAACAGGTGATTTTGAGAAAACTGTTTTGATTTTCCAGGCCACAACTCTCACAATGTCTTTGCAATGGAAAGCAGCAAAGGTACTCCAATTGCTTTGGAATCTTGGAATCACAGAATCATTTGGGTTGGAAAAGCCCTCTAAGATCATTGAGTCCAACTGTTATCCCAGCACTGCCAAGCCCACCACTGACCCATGTCCCTCAGACATGGCAGGAATAAAGAGAAAACAGTGTTTATTTTAAAAACCCTCATTTTTTCACAAAGCAAACTAATGAAAAAGGTGAGTCCATGGAGTTGGCAAGAACTTTCTGCATCAGTTGATGTGAGGCACGAGATCTCCAGGAGCTTGGAGAAACTTCTGTGTCTCTGGAAGAGTATGGGTGGGTTCAGGAGACTCTTCACACCTCCCGAATGTGTCCTCAATCTGCCCTGAGGGAACTGGTCCCCCATAGAGAACCCCTGGCTGAGGATGAGCCTGCAGCTCCATGACACCAGTGTCCCATGGGAGCCTTGGGATGGACCAGAGATGTGGTGCCACTGAGGCAACTTGTGAAGCAGAAGCTCTGGAAAGTCCTTGAGTTTATTGTGGAAAACTATCAGAACCTCAAATGGCTTATGAAGACCTGGCAATGGTTGGGGAAACACTGATAGCTCTGCTTTTGGCTCTGGCTGAACTAGTCCTGGCCAATCACAGTCTGGAGACAGCTCAGCCATGAGAACTATTCAAGCACTGGAAAATGTGCTTTTTTACAAAATCTTTGGTGCTTGACAAAGAATTTACCCAGTGACCTCGCCAAGGGCTGCAAGTGCCACTTTGGAGCACAACTGGAAATGATGATGTATCAATCTGTGAGACAAACCCATGATGACACTTGGAAGGTGACACCAGAAAAACTCAATTATAAACCAGGTACAAATACTTAACACTGTGAGTAATCAGCCTGAAAGACATCTTTTGATAGATTCTCTAGTGCTTCTAAAGCCAGACAGATTATCCTCCAAAAAACCTGCTACTTCTTGTGTTAGTTCCATATGGAATTCAGGGCAGTCCCAGGACCTGATTTATACAGGTGGTCAGATTAAGGGATAATTTGATTTAATGAATTTATTCAGCACTTTATAATACATGTGATGGCTTATGCACATGCTGCTGTTTCTCTCCAGTTTCACATCCAGAGGAGTTCTCCCTTTGCCAGGACATCCTGGCAGAAGCAGCTCATCCAGTTACCTTGCTAAAGCTGATACTAGTTCTAACTCTTCATCTAAACCCTTAAAATCTCTAAGAATGTGGCTTTGGCTGTTGAATCGCAAGTTTCCCTACTTAAAGGATGTCCAGGACCTAATTTCAACTCTCTCTGAAACCAAATCCACATTTTCAGGAGAATTTTCAGTCCAGGGATGTTGGCATCGCTAAAACTGAGTAGGGCAAAGACCCTCCAGTGTTTTGCTCAGTGAGAACTCACCAAACATGTGAATTTAAACTCAGGAATTGCTTCCCCTCCATGTGCCCACATAAGCCATGGAATGATGGAATGATGGAATGATGTCTGCTGCACTGAGATCACACACATCAGGCTGGTTTGGCTTGGAAGGCACCTTCACAGACCATCCAGTACAACATCTTCAACTAGGTCGGGTTGCTCAGAGCCCCTTCCAGCCTCTCCTTGAATGTTTCCAGGGATGGAGCATCCACCAGCTCTCTGGTCAACCTGGTCTAGTATTTTACCACCCTCATTGTAAGAAATTTCTTCCTTATACCACATTTAAATGGACCCTCCTTCAGCTTAAAACCATTCCTTGTCCTATTGCAACAGTCTGTCCCCACCTTTCTTAGTGGCCCTTCTAGTACCAAAAGGCCTCAATAAGTTCTCCCTGGACCCTTTGTTTGATCACTGCTTTGTTTGATGATTAAAAAAATAAATATAGTAGGAAGATGGAAAACAACTTCATGCCTATTTTTTGTTTCTTTTCCTGCCTGAACCCACGTGATACCATCTCTCCCGGCACTCCCCAGTCCTGCACTGGGATCTGTTCAGCTGTGGATTCTCCAGGCTCTGCTCAGGCTGTGGAGCAGGAGATGAAGTCTGAACACACAGTGACAGCAAAGCCGTGGCAGCCACATGTTTGGGAGGCAGCACGTGGAGTGCCCTGAGATTTCCCTTTGGGACAGGAATGGGCTGAAAGGGAAAGGCCAAAGCTCCCAAAGTTCCAGGGTGACAGAGCCAATGCCTCCTGGTCCTACTGGTGCTTCTTTGACAGGCTGAATGTGAGGGACTCCCAACCCAGCCTGCTGGGCAAACTCCATAGCACTGCCAGATTTGTGATCCCCTCTTAGGCAAAACTCCCTAGAATTTGGGACTGAGCTTTCCTAAAACAAACACCAACTGCAGGCTGAGAAAGGTGGGGCTGTTCAGCCTGGAGAAGAAAATGTTGTGTGGAGACCTCAGAGCACCTTCCAGGATCTGAAGGGGCTACAGGGAAGGCAGAGAGGAACTCTGCATCCAGAACTTTAGTGACAGGACAAGGGGGAATGGATTCAAACTAAAAGAGGAGGAATTTAGGTTAGACATATGGAAGAAATCCTTCCCTGGGAGGGTGGGCAGGCCCTGGCACAGGGTGCCCAGAGAAGCTGTGGCTGCCCCATCCCTGGAAGTGTCCAAGGGCAGGTTGGAGCAGCCTGGGACAGTGGGAGGTGTCCCTGCCCATGGCAGGGGGTGGAACTGGACTTCAAGGTCCCTTTCCACCAAACTGTTCTATGATTCTGTGATTCTGATGTTGTCAAACCAAAGGACTGAGTGGACTTTTGCAGAAACACCCAGACTGAGCCATGGATGAGGCAGTTCATGCCCCCATCACATTTCAGGTCTAACCTTGGAGTTATTTGTCCATCTGGGCAACAGAACACCTCTGGAAATTGCACTGCCCACTCTGTTTAATTCATCAGTTTAAGCCTCTGGGAAACACAATGTAGCTGAAGGAGGAGGAGATGGGCAAATACAGGTATTAAATAGGTGCAGATGTAAAAACTGCAGCCAAGCTCAGATTTGGCCACCCTGACACTCTGCAGAGATCGTGCCTCAAGCTCATCCCATGGAGTTTGTTATGTGCTAAGGGCAGCACAGCAGCACTGTCCCTGTCCCTGTCCCTATCCCTGTCCCTGTACTACTGCTGTGCAGTGAAGGCCATGGAGGGTCCATCCCAAATGTGCTCTGGTGGAGATGGGTAAAACTCTCAGAAGGTGGGAGAAGAAAGGGCTTAGAAAGAGATCCCTTTCTTCTTAAGCAGCTTTCAGCTCATGAAATCATTATCCCACACACTGGGCATTGCCCTTCCATGATCTGCCTCCCTGAGTTAAGTGTCACCACAGAGTGACCCAGAGCACAGAGCAGGAGCATTACACAGGAATTTGGTGAGATCTCCACACCTTCACAAAGCTCCCTGCTGCCTGAATGCCTCCTGACTGGAAAGATTAAAGGGATTAGAAGCTTATAAATGATGAGGCAGGGAAGTGAGGGGCTTTAGAAAATACCAAGGTCTTAATTTACAAGGGATGTTTAAAAATGAATGGAGGAAGGATTTTCTTCCACAGGCAGGTGGGAAAATTTTCTCCTGAAGCAAGGTTATTTGACCAGTAAAATGGTTGGCCCATCCCATGTGGAAGTACTAATGTATATTTTAGATGGTGCAGAGACAAAGCATCTCTCTCTCCTTTGCTCCTTTGTACATGAGGTGAAGAGAGTGAAGGGGAGTATGAGGATGGTAGAGAACACAACAAATACAGCAGAGTAAAGCTGGAGTAAAGCTGGGAAGTACATTTCCAGTAGTTCATTGACTAAAAATTGTATTTTAGGGTAGGCTGAACACTACTTTCAAAGCATGCACAAAGTCCCACTGGAGCAATTGCAGAAGGAATAAATGCTGATATTTTATTTTCACAGACACATGGGCTGTGTTTTAGTTCAGCACAGCCAAGCTCTCTCCTTCCTTTCACCCTCACCCCTGTCCCTGGGAGGGTTGTGCTATTCCCACATGAACTGGTAGCTTGGGCCAGTTTAATATCCCGCCCTGGTTAAACCAAAATTTAACCGAGCCTGTAAAAAGCAGGGGGTGGAAAGAACTCCTGGAGGCTTCCCAAAGTGGGCTTTACAAGCCAAGGACATGTTCTTCCCTCTCCATAAAACCAAGGAATGGGTTGGGAGGGACCTTAAAGGTCATCTCATTCCACCTGCTGCCATGGGCAGAGCCCTGCAGTGATGGCACTGGGACCACCCACCATCCCCAGAGCTCCTCTGAATTACTTCATGGGCTGGATCAGGAGGAGGAGGAGAATGGCCTGGCAAAAAGCCTTTTTAAATGATTTTTGATGTATTTGTCTGTAAACAACTTATGTCTCAGAGAGCAGAGCTGGAGCCACACATTCCTGCTACACAATCCACCCAAATCCAGGTAACTTTGGTGCAGAGTAGGGAGCAAACATGACACCTAAAGGGGAGGAACAACTGAGAGGGATTTGTCTCTTAACAATCAACCTTGTGACACTTCTGACTGGTTGCCAATCTGAGATGTACAGAAGTGTTTTGAACTGATTCATAAAGACACAGCCAGATTCTCACCAGACAACATCTACATCCCCAAAGTGTTGATCCAATCTTTCCCTTCCCACAGCATGAGGTCTCCTGCTGCAACTGGCAGGTGTGTGATGTGCAGTCCCACCAAGGAACACCCCTGGAAGCACCAACACTGAGAGCAGCAGCAGAGCTAAACCCCCCTCAGCCCTCCAGAGGCTCTTGGCTCCCAGCTGGAACCAGCACAACCAGCCCACTGCAAACTGAGAACTCAGATTTTGTTTTCCAGTAGCAACAGGGGTGCTGAGAGCTGGAAATCCTGATGTTTTTCTGTAGTTCAGCCTTCCTGCAATGCCACAAGCCATAATGAACCAGCCCCATGCCAGAGGGCACGAACTGGAATATTAAACCTGTTAACCCACTTACATTACAAAAACCCTATGCAAAGTTAAATTAAGACAGATTAGGGCTGTCAATAGAATTCAGTGGTTTCAGGTGTTCAATTAAATTCCAAAATCCCATCCAAGAAGCCCAGGATGTGGCAGCAAGGGTTTCCACTGGGGTTTCGAGTTCCCAGCAGCCTGGCCATGATCCCAAGGTCCCTGGAGCCAGACTGTCCCTGGGATCAGTTGCTCTGTGCCTTGCAAAGAAGGGCTGTGTCCCCTCATCTGGTCTGTGGTTCAGTCCTGCAGAAAAATCACTAGTCCCTGTAGCCACCCTCTAGCAGTGCTCCTGGGCTGGCTCTCCATCATGACCCAAATTTTGGAGGTGCATGACTTTGCTGCTTTGTGAGTGGCTCCTGATTTATTTCTAGGGTTGTCATCAAGTTATCAGCAAAAATAATAAATTGGTTGTCACCAATTGATCAGCAGCAGGCCCAGGACAGTGATTGTTCCCCTGTGCTGGGCACTGCTGAGGCCACACCTCAAACCCTGGGGCCAGTTTTGGGCTTCTCATGACAAGAAAGACATTGAGGGGCTGGAGTGTGTCCAGGGAAGGGAATGGAGCTGGGGAAGGGTCTGGAGCCCCAGGAGCTGCTCGGGGGAGGGCTCAGCCTGGAGAAAAGGAGGTTCAAGAGGGACCTTCTGGCTTTCCCCAGCTCCCTGACAGGAGGGTTGGGCTCTGCTCCCAGGGAACAAGGGACAGGATGAGAGGAGGCAGCCTCAGGTTGTGGCAGGGGAGTTTTAGATTGGATATTGGGGGAAATTTCTTCACTGAGAGTGTGGTCAGGCACTGGAGGTGCTCACAGGGTGTGTGGATGTGGCACCAGGGGACATGGGACAGTGGTGGCCTTGGCAGTGCTGGGGGAATGGTTGGACTCAATGGTCTCAGAGGGCTTTTCCAAAATAAATGACTCAAGGATTCTGTTGCTTTATGGACACTCTCCAGCTGTCCCAGAGACGTTGCTGATGGCTCTGGGGAGCACAGGGGGTGTGAAGGCAGTGACATTCCATTGCAAGAGCTGGATGCCACAGGGGCAGCACCTTCCATCATCACACCATGGGTGTCCCCACTGCAAGAGCTGGATGTCACTGGCCATCCCTGGCTGAGCACACTGAGTGCCCTGGTCCCTCAGGAGCAGCACTGGGGGTGGTTTCTGTGCCCCTCTGATTCCAAACATGCCCAGGGTGTGTGCATGGATTCCACCTGGGGCCAGCAGAGCTCAGCCTTGCTCAGCCTGAGCAGAGAAAAGCTGGTGATTCAGAGGGGAGGCTGAAACACTCCTGCTTTGGGCTCCAACAACCACGACAGTGTGACTTGACAGAGCACTTCTAAAACTTTCTAGGCTCTGGGAGAGATTTACAGAGCACTGGGCACAGGAAATATTTATTGTGGAGCAGCCGACAGTGAGCCCAGAGGAGGCAGGACATGGGGAGGGAGCAGCGATTCATCAGAGGGGAAGAGCAAGACAACTTATCTGTTTTCTGCAATTCTACTTACAGCCAAGAAAAATGAGCCATCATAACAGGAATTATGTGTGGCAGGGAAGGACAAACTGCTCTAATCAAACCAACAGCAGTTCAGATAACTCCTGGACGAGCCCTGTCACAGGCACCCAGCTCCATCCGGAGGGTGAGACTGGGCTGGGAGGATGCTCCTGGCAGGACCAGGAGGCACAGACACTGCACACCCTCCCCTCCTGCAGGATGGATAAATAAATACTCAGCAAGCAAGCAGTGCCCCTCCAGAATACTGAGTCCCTGGTGTTAATATTTTCTGGCTCCCTGCTACAAAGCCAAAGCAATTTGATTTAAGCCAAAACATAAATAACAACTTCCCAACTGTAGGGTGAGGTGAGGCAGAAGGGGGTAGGGGGAAGGAAATATGGAAGCAATGAAAGCTAAAGCTAATAATGCAAGTTGCTGAGACTGACTGGCTCCAGAAATGCCTGAAATGGCTCCAGAAGGCAAAGCTTTCATCTGGGTCTCCAATGCTGTTATTTTCCTCAAGTGAAGTGAGAACCTCAGGGTCAACAGCATCACCTTGAAGCTCCACTCAGATGTGCTGACTCCTGAGCCACTTGCTGAGTCCTTTTTGCCATGGTGTTGTCACAGATCAAACCCCAGACTCAGAGAGGTGTTTGTCTTCCAAGTTCTGGGGCCAACACAATAACAAGGACATGGAGCTGCTGGAGCAAGTTCAGAAGAGGCCACAAAGATGTTTCCAGAGCTGGCCCCCCTCTGCTCTGGAGACAGGCTGGGAGAATTTGGGTTGTTCAGCCTGGAGAGGGCTCCAGGGAGACCTCAGAGCCCCAAGGAAAAATCAAATACCTTCACTCCAGGAGGAACAGGGCCATGAGGACTTTAAAGTCCTGAACAAGCACCTCCTGCCAGACCTTATCTGACTGTGGGGAGAACAAGCCTTGCTCTCCCCACAGCTCCCTGGTGTGTTTGCCAGAACATCCCCTTCCTAAGCCAGGCAGCACTGGCTCTCCTTCCAGCTCCCCCTGTTCCCTGTGATGTATGACATCTGGGAACTCTCATACATCCACTGGGCAGGCTCATTTATACAGTGTTTGAAAAATAGATGGTGTATGAAGTGCAATTTGGTGTTGTAGCAGAGCTCTGTCCCCCTTGGGGTGTCAGGGCATTTGATTAAAGCCCTTTTATGGGAAATCAATATTTTCCTCATTATAACTTTCATTCTCAGACCTAAAAACTACTGAGATGGACTTGTAAGATGCTGCACTACATTCACGCACACACGGCTCTATTCATTAGGGAGGGAATCCCACAGCATTTCTTTTTCTTTCATAAGCACTGACTGAGGTAAATAAGCAGAGAGGGGATCTCTCTCTAATGGGTTAGACACTGGCTGTACCAGGGATGCCCCATTTACTGCTGGATTAAGGAATCCCACTTAGAAAAACTGGCTCAGATCCTCCCAAGATTCCAGACAGAATCTTGGAAAAAACTCTTCCAAGGCCAAAACAGTCTAAAACCTTAATTATATCCAAGGGCACCAACTTGTCCACTCACCAGACCCCACCTGGAGCACAGAGTCCAGTTCTGGGGTCCTCAGCACGAGAAGGACATGGGGCTGTTGTAGCAGATTCAAAGGAGATGCTCCAGGGGCTGGAGCTCCTCTGCTCTGGAGAGAGCCTGGGAGAGCTGGGGGTGTTCACCTGGAGAAGAGAAGGCCCCAGGGAGACCTTAGAGCCCCTTCCCGTGCTTAGAGGGGCTGCAAGAGAGCTGGAGAGGGACTTTAGACAAGGGCATGGAATGACAGGCCAAGGGGGAATTTCTTCAAGCTGAAGGAGGGCAGGGTTAGATAGATGGGATAGTGGAAGGGAATTCCTCCCTGTGAGGGTGGCCAGGCCCTGGCACAGGGTGCCCAGAGAAGCTGTGGCTGCCCCATCCCTGGAAGTGTCCAAGGGCAGGTTGGAGTAACCTGGGAAGTGGGAGGTGTCCCTGCCCATGGCAGGGGGTGGAATGGGATGATCTTTAAGGTCCCTTCCAAACCAAACCGTTCTGGGATTCCAGAATATGATTCTGTGCTCAGTGGAAGGAAATGAACCCAGCCCTGACTGAGACCCATGAACTGGTTGCTGGTTCTGCCTCTTCCCCCTGGGGACCCAGGTGAGCCCTCAGCAATTCTGAGCTTTGCTTTTCCCACCTGTCCAATGGGCTGAAGAAAGTGTTCTCCTGTGGGGTGACACTTGCAGACAGACACCCCTCAGGTGCTGGAAAAGGAGCAGGGCTGGGGCTGGGATTTCTGCACAGAGATTGTTATCAGCCAGAGCCAGGCCCTTCCCACGAGCAATTCCAGGGCAGCACAGCTCAACCTGCCTGTCCCACCCTGGGCTGCTGCCCCTTCCCACCCTGCAGCAGCTCCACAGATGAAGCAAGCAGCAATAATAACAACAAAATAACATTTAATAATCCCTTTCCCTGATTTCTTTCTCTTAGGGGTTGCTTTGACTCCTACAACCTGATCCATTAGTGCTGTGGCCATGGGAACAGCCCAGGTGCTCCTTGGGATGTGTTTGCCAGGACCATCGTTCTGATCCCAAATCCAGGAGGGAAAAGCAAAGCTAACAGTATTTTCCAGGACAAACTGGGGCCAGAAGAAACACTCTTAACAGAGAACTGGACCAAGCTTGAATCTAGTTATAGAATCATGCAATTATTTAGGTTGGAAAAGCCCTCTAAGACCATTGAGTCCAACACTAACTATGTCCCCAAGTGCCACATCCACACAAAAATTATGATAAAATTATGGGAAAACCAATTTCCTTTCTGCTTAGCACTGAGGAGTAAGGTGGACTTGTCCAGCACTGCTTCTTTTTTTAGATTTTAGTTTAAAGTACCACATTCCAGTTGATTGTTGGTTATTGATTATGGGGCTTTTGGGAGCCCCAGTAAAGGATGTGAGGCCAAGATGGCAAATGAGGCATAAGGAGAGGACAGGTCCTGCCTCAGAGAGCTCTGTTCATTCTTCCCTTGGGCACACTGTGGGCTCACTCAGTCCTCCCAGATCAGAGTAAGCCTTATTAACTCCTGCTTAAAAAACAGTTCAGCCACTCAAGCCACCAGCAGAGAGTGTGAGAGCAGGGCAAACTTCTCAACAAGATGAAAAGAACAAAGTGACCAAGATGGCAGCATGAAGGGGCAGAGTCACTGCATCAGCTGGGGAGGGAAATTTTACTGTTTGTTATTTTTTTCTTTCAAAATAATAAAAAAACATTAACATTTAAATTAATTCATAGACATTTAATTAACGGACTGGCTATTTAGTTATTAGCATGGAGGTTAGGAAGTGGGAAGGAAAAGTTTGCAAACATTTCACAACTCTCCCACTGTTTATTCTTGGGAAAATGTCAGATGCTCCAAATATATCTGAGGGTTTTGTGCCCAAGCACACATGGATAATGCTGCTGCTTTGCAGTGGGATGTGTGTGAGAAATGTCTCCATTTAGAGGAAATATAAGTAGGTTGGGGCTTTATACAGGATGAGTGGGATCAGACAAAGGGATCATTGAAGGGGACCCAGCTGTTTATCTGGGGACAATCTCTCTCTTGGTGAGGGCTGGCAGGGCTCAGATGGGTATCAGTTGCTGGAGACAGCCAACAGCAGCCTGGATGTGATCTGATGTTCATCTGTGCTCTCTTATCTTCCACAGCACTTTGCTGAATCACTCACACTCTTACAGAGGCCAAAAAAGAATTCATTTGTCTGGGTAAAGACATCCAGACAAGAACTACAAAACAAAATCAGGCATCACTGTTCCAAGGGAGAACAAACAACATCCCCAAAGACAGTCCTTGGGTCAACCTTCCCTTTGTGTCCATATCCAGGAGGAAATACCTTCCTAACCCCGGGATGGTGAGGGGCAGCTCTGCATTTTCCAGCCCCATGGCTTGTCCTCCAAGAGCAGGGACATCCATCCATCCATCCATCCATCCATCCATCCATCCATCCATCCATCCATCCATCCATCCATCCATCCACCCATCCACCCATCCATCCATCCATCCACCCATCCATCCACCCATCCCCTCACCCCTCAGGGCTCCCTGACCCTGCACATGACAACGTGCATCTGCCCAGCCCTTCACACTCTCCCAGCCCTCAGCATTTTTGGATTTGCCACTGAGGGATTTTCATCATTCTGAGAAGCTCAGGCTCCAGAAGGGAGAGTCCTGCTGCTTCCTAGCATTGGCAGCACTTACAGGCAGGGGCAGAGGGAGGAAACCTCATGAGATTTATGAGCATTTTTCCCTTTAAAAAGTGTCATTTTCTGTTTCCTGACCTGATTTGTATGTGCACTCACAGGCACCCAGCCTGAGGATTAGTGGCAAGCAGGCAGAGTGCCTTTGTTTGAGTGGAAAGGTATTAGGAGGAAATACAAACATCCCTCCTGAGGACCTCTGTGAAACAAGTCTGTTGGGGTCCCATTTGGGGCCAGGCACCTCATGGTGACACATGTCCAAGCTCTGCTGAGAGCAGGAGATCCAGGGCAGCCACACAGGAAACCCAACACACATCCCACCCCATCCTTCCCTCAGGGACCTGTGGGATGTGTCCCCACCTCCACAGCCCTGGTGACACAGGGTGGGGGTCTCTGGGAGGATTTGGGGCAAAGTGCTGCTGGGTGAGTCATGGCACAGCTGAGGGAAGTGGGGGGGAGACCTTCTGCTGTGCCCAGCGAGGAGAAGGTGACCCCACACCTGCAGTGGAGGGTCACCAAATGCTGGGAGATGTGTCTCTCCAGGGTCTGGGTGGGTTTCCAGGAACCACTTCTTTTCCCATCTCTATGTAGAATTGTAGTGGTTCCCAGGATCATCCTCCAACATTCCTTTTCTCCTGGGTCAGACAACCCTGAGGGCTGGTTTTGTCAGAGCAGATTGGTCAAAGAAGGCACTCAGTGCATCTGACTTTTCTCTGTCCTCTGTCACCAGGGTCTCCTTCCATTTAGGAATGGCCCTGCATTATCCTTAGTATTCCTTCTGTTACTGATGTATTTTAAAAAGACCTTCTTGTTGTCCTTGACACCATGGGCCAAGGACATCACCCTTGGCCTCATGACAGGGATGAAATCCAGGACAGAAGGATGAGACTGGGACAATGTGCATATTCCAAACCTGCTCCTGCCAAACCTGAGAGCTGTTCATGCTACTGCATCTTAGATGTAAAGTCCTCTCAATTCCATAAAAATGAGTGGCTGTGAAGAGAACATCTCTAAGAAGGTCTTAACAACCCTCTTGGGTAAGACTCCAATAGGAAAAAACCCTTGTTAGACATCAGAGAACTACAAGAGATTTTGAACAGTTGCAGAAAACCTTTCAGTCCCAGTTCATTATACCTGAGAAAACCCACAGTCACACATTTCCTCCTGCCCAGACCCTCTGGTGCCTGGCAGAGTGTGGGGGCTGAACCTCTTCCTGCCACTCCACTCACATTTCATACTCACTTAGATCCACCAGTATCAAGGAAGAGCTCAGCCTGTGCTGAAAGCTCAGCTGGAAAGTCCAGGAACTGAGACTAAAAGTTGCTCTGCACGAGCTTCAGCAGCACCAGCTGCTTGTGGAATTCCAGGTTCTGCCCTGCTCCTCCAGGAGTCAATTCACTCTTGACTTCAGTGCAGCAGGATTAGCCCCTAAGGAAGCACCAGGATGACTTTATTCGGCTTTATTCACCCTCTGGAAAACACTGCAAGGGGACAACCCTAAGTTAAGAAATCACTACAGAAGTAGCAGGACTTTCAAAGTACCAAAGGATTTATAAACCTTTTGATTTTCAGTGGAAATTGTGTGTCTGTATTTTAGGCTCCTCGTGAGCTCAGGGTTAGCACAACAGGGTGATTTGGGATGAAACATGGCACTTTGGGACATACAGGGTTTGATTAGAGGCAACTCCAGCTCCCCAAAGTCAGGGTATGTCTGTGTGCAGCCATGACATGGGCTAAGTGTGGTATCACTTGCTCCTGAGAACTCACCACTACAAGGCAATTCAGAACAAGGCCTTTTAAGTCTGCCAAGTTTGAGTAGGAAATGTAATTTTTCCCCCAAAATTTCATCTCATTCAAGACTCTCCCGAGTAAAACTATCTTCTCTCTCTGAAGAGGGTGGGCACGCCCTGGCACAGGGTGCCCAGAGAAGCTGTGGCTGCCCCATCCCTGGAAGTGTCCAAGGGCAGGTTGGAGCAGCCTGGGACAGTGGGAGGTGTCCCTGCCCAGGGAAGGAGTTGGAACAAGAAAATCTTTAAGATCCCTTCCAACCCAAAGCATCCTGTGGCTCTATATGATTGAAGTTGGCTACACAAGAAAATGCTTTCTTGGACAGAGATGCTTCTGACATGAGGGGTATCAGGGGGTTTGCTGGCCTGTCATGCTCTGAATTCCCTGAAATTCAATGTCTGTGCACTCAAAGCTTGGTTTAAAACTGATTTTTAAAAATACTTTCAAAATATTTCTTAATCTGGGGTTTACTGCCATATCTTATTTTACACATGTATAAAAGAAGGTTTTAAAGCAACAAAATTCCACAACCGATGAAATTCCACATATTGGAAATTAAATTATAAAAGAGAAATTATGAAAATAAAAATCTGTGATTAAAAGAAGATGCCAAAATAATTGCTCATAAGTCTGGAAACATCTGAAGCTCCTGAGAGGTGCTTAGTAACTGATAAACAAAGCTAATGAACACCTTGCACTCCTCCAAGCAGTGCTGGGTATTTTGGAGTAGACACATTCCCAACAACATTCCTGTTAGGTTCATTAGGAAGATCATTACATTTCTTTTGATTAGGTGTCAGGAAGACATTGTGGATGAATGATGAGGTTTTTTAATGAGTTCAAAGTCCAAAAATAATTGTCTTCCCTGGATCAATTAGAATTTCAAAGCAAAACTCCTGTGGGACCAATTTATTGGGAGTGCAAGGAGGCTTTTGTTGTGCATTTCCCAGGCACTCCATAGGCTGCCTGACCCTTACCTGTGTTTGCTGAGCTCTGATTTTGCCAACTCAGATAGTGCTGAATGGCCCAGCTGGGAGCTCTGGGGAGCAGCTTTCCCTTTCTGCCTGATAATCCACATTTTGGTGCTATTGCTTACAAAAAAAAAAAAAAGGTGAATGTCCTGCACAATGAACACTTCCCATCGACTTCCTCAACTATCCAGGGGGTTTTGGAGGCACATTATGTAGTCTGGACATAAAGAGCTCTTCCTTTTTATATGGAATACCTACAGAAAGAGGTCTGACCAGCCTGGACACCCAACTGCCTTTCCCAGTGTGATATGGGACAGCACTGGACACAAAGCTCATGTTTCCAGACCCTGTGTAAACCAAATAATCCCAGTAAGGATGACCAGAGCAGCGGGCCACAGGTTCATGTGTACATTCATCTGCCGGGGTTTCAGTGGGAACTCAAAGCTGCTGTGAGACAGCCTTCATTCCCCCCCAAATTCCTGATGAAAATCACCAGCCAGCTTCAAAATCTCTGAGAGGAACATGACATCTCCTTCTGGCACCACCAACCACAGGAACACCCAAACTGCAGGCCCAGGTGAGACCAAGATCCATCCCAGCTGCCTTCAGAGTAGGACAGGGTGTGTGCAGGGTAACACTGAGTATATCCTACAATTCCATACGGTAACTGCAGAAACACAGCTAAGAAACATCCCCATCCCTGGAAGTGCTCAAGGCCAGGCTGGAAGGGGCCCTGACCAAGCTGGGATGGTGGAAGGTGTCCCTGCCTGTGGCAGGGGTTGGAATGAAATGAGCTTTAAGGTCCCTTCCAAGCCAAACCATCCTGTGTTTCCATGAAAAAAGCAAAGCAGGTGGGAGAGGTGAGTGCAGTCCTGAGCTTCCCTTTCTGTTCTTCCTGAGCACAACTTGGACTCTTATCCAAGAGTCATCCAAGACTGTCTGTGCCAAGAGAGGAGGGAGAGCCTGACAACTGCTGGCACTAAGATTTTGAGGGACCTGGCAGCTGCACAGGCTCTGTACCATGGACCTGGACTTCAATTTAACCACCTCCATGTCCAGGTGCTGCTCTGGCACACAACACATCTGATCCAAAATAACATGGAATCATTTCTGCTGAACCCATTCTTTGCTCAGCAGGATGCACCAAAAATTATTAGGGCACCCACTCTTCAAAACCTTCCCATCATCACCTTCTGCAACTTCCCAAACAACATGTGGGCTCAAGTGCTGCTTGGCCCAAACCTCTCCTTGGTGGAGCGAATTCCCAGATTTCGGATTTCCCCTCCAGAACAGCAGGGCTCTGCCCTCTGGATGAAGGTGGAGAACAGAAGGGGTTGACACTTCCACAGCTGCTGTTTGCAACCCAGAGTGTTTGTCCATGGGCATTAGCACAGGGACTGGGCACTGCCCCCAGCTCAGCCTGAGTCTTAATTCTGGTCTCAGAATATTCTGGGATTAAGGACCTCACCACCTTCAGACCCCTCTGGATTTCTCCAGTGGAACTATACAGTAGGGTGGGTCTCACTGGCTCTTTGCTACAAACTGACCCTTGCTCTCCCCTGGTGCTCCTTTTGAATCCAGATGGATGTTCTGCCTTGTCCACCTGCTCAGCAGCACTTCTCCAAGCTCCCTCATGTCCCACTTCATGTAGCATTTCCCAGACTAACAGACCTTTCCCAAAGCTTTGAACCCAGCAAATGCACCATTCAGCTGCACTATCACCCAAAGCACAGGCATTTTGGAAAACATTTCCACAAAACTTCCATTAAAACTGAGACAGCCTTCATTTACTGCACTTTTCATATCTCCCAAAGAGTGAAAAACTCATGGAACCCAGAAAATGAGTTTCTTTATTAACTCATTTGATAAATACAGACTAACACATATTCACAGTGTTATTGCAATGATGCCAATCACTCCACACAGGTCATTCAACACCCGCCACATGGCACTGAGGAAATTCAAGCCCCTCTGATCCAGGTTGGATGCAAACTACAGCTCCCAGTGGTGTGTGCTGCTGGGAACTGCTGTTCCTGCAGTTAAATAGCAGGAGCAGAGAAAGGAGCTGGAAACATTCCCTGTGAATATGGCTGTGGACTTCTCAATGGATTCTCCCTCTCAGTGAACCAGTCTGGATGCAGGAAGGAATCACAGACAAATTATAGAATATTATGAGCTGGAAGGGACCCACCAGAACCATCCAGTCCAGCTCCTGGCCCTGCACAGACATCCCAACAATCTCACCCTGTCCCTGAGAGTGTTGTCTAAACAAAGGTCAGGTTTGGGGCTGTGACAAAACCCTAGGGAGCCTGTTCAGTGCCCACCCACCCTCTGGGGGAAGGACCTTTTCCTGTTATCCAGCCTGACCCTGCCCTGGCACAGCTCCAGTCCTTCCTGGGTCCTGTCCCTGGTCACCAGGTCCATCCATGGGAAATTCTCTGCTCCACGACACGAAGAAGGGGCAGTTCAGAAGGTGCTCAGTACCCTGGGGCTGATCCAGGCAATCAGTAAATTATTTGTTCAAATGTGAGCACAAGAGCAGCCTAATTAGATGCACAAGGACACCCCTCCAGCTTAAGTGTTTTGCTGGACCAGCTCTTGATATAAAATATAAAGCCAGTGGCTCTGTGTAGAATCCTGAGGGATTTTTGATTAAATTCTTCTGATGGGGAAGGAGGGAGGGAGAAATGCAGCCTTTATTTAATGCCCTGAGGTGTTAGGGCAGGAAGGAGGAGATCTGCATCGCCTCCAGCATCCCTCCTGCCCTGCCCACATGCTGTGCTGACATGGGACCTCAAAAGGAATCAACCTTGTCTCATCTTTTGAGTCAACAAAGAAAACCACCTCCTGATCCACAGCAAACCTCCCCTGGGGCTATGCAAAGGGCACTGTGTGTAACAATGGGGTGTCTGCCCAATTTGGAGGTGCTGAATCCACCCAGCAGGCAGGATGGCAAAGCACTGAACTGGAAACCAAGCTCTGCACATCGATACTACCATGTTTCCTCAAATTTGTCTGCTCTGAATTCATCTGTCATCCAGTTCTTCATTCATCCCAAGCCACTTTCTGCAACATTTCACCTTGTTGTGGTTTATCCTCAGTCACCTTGTGGTGGTTTAGCCCCATGCAGTCACTCACTTGCTTCCCTGGGTGGGATGTGGGAGAGAATTGGAAGGGCAAAAGTGAGAAAACTGGGTTGGGATAAAGACAATTTAATAGCTAAAGCAAAAGCTGCACATGCAAGCAAAGCAAAACAAGGAATTCAATCCCCACTTCCCACGGGCAGGCAGCTTTCATAGAATCACCAGAGAGTCCCAGAATGGTTTGGGTTGGAAGGGACCTTAAAGCCCATCTTGTTCCACCCCCTGCCCCAGGCAGGGACACCTTCCACCAGCCCAGGTTGCTCTAAGCCCCATCGAACCTGCCCTTGAGCACTTCCAGGACATCTCCAGGACATCAGGGCCCCATCACACCTGATGGTGCCTTGGGCAGACAATCACCATCACCTCCCACATCACCCCCTTCCTTCTTCCCCAGCTTTCCATGCTGAGCACGATGCCACAGGGTCTGGAATATCCCAGCAGGGATCAGCTGTCCCTGCTGTGCCCCCTCCCAGCCCCCTCAGTGGGTGGGGTGAGGAGCAGAGCAGCCCCTGCCCGAGTGCCAGCCCTGCTCTGCAGTAACTAAAACATCCCTGTCTGTGGGATCACACTGTGCCACAAATCCAAAGCACAGCCCCTTCCAGCTCCTCTGTGAGGAAAATGACCCCTCTCCCAGCCCAAGCCAGCACACATGTCCCCAGCCCAGCCCTGCCCGAGCTCTGGGGGTGTGAGGCCATGGGGGGCAGGACCAGCAGCCCAGGGGCAGAGCTCTTGGGAACAGCCAGAGGGGGACTGGGAATGTGGGATCTGCACTCAGGTCCCCCCTCAGCCACCAGCCCCACGTGCAGCCCCAGGCAGGTATTTAACCTTTCCAGGGCCATCTATAAATGGAGCTAAAGCAGCTGTCTCCACCTCCCTGCTAATTCCTTAACCCTCAGTGCCTGCAGGGCACTGCCACCCCTTCACAGGGACATCAGACCCTGCCCCAGGAGGTCCCAAAATGCTCAGCAAAGCCCCAGCAGGGGCTGCTCAACGCTTTGGTTTTATTTTGACCACGTTTCTGTGCAGATTTGTACCTTGTAACACACTGGCATCACTGTCCCTTTTACCATGTCCTAAATTCTGGAAGCGGGTAGAGAAGAACAGAAAGTGTCTGTTACCTTCAGCAAATGAAAAGGCTACTTTTGCACGGAGCAGTAACGTTGTTCCCCTCCAAATCCATTGTTGAGCCTTTCTGCCTATGCACACGCATGCACAGAGCTGTCTGACAGGGAGCTGTGTGGTCCCAGCCAGCCCCCACCCCCAGACAGCTTCAGAAAAATTTCTCAGGGCAAAGACAGCAATGAGAGATGCTGATTACACCAAGAAACTAATAAAAAAGAAACCTTTCACAAGTGACCAAGGCTGTGACTCAGAGGCAAAGCTAAGCTTTAGGATTATTCCACTTACAGCTTCAGAAGAAAATTCAATTAAATTACAGTCTGTCCTGATTGCCACCTTTGCTGGGATGCAATGGGCATACCAAGGAGGGCCTGTCTGATGGAGGCAAGTGGAGAAGAGTGGAAAGGAAAAGTGTCCAGGGATGGGAGACAGGAGATGTACCACCTCGAGCAGATACTGGAGCAGCTGGAATGTACCAGTTGCAGGAGGCAATTTAAAGTAAGGATTTCTGAGATGGATAAGGCAAATCCAGAAAAACAAAACCCGGGAAGTCATTCCTTTTAAAATGGAGGCTGAGACAGGGTGAGCAGCAAGTGGTGCCCACAAGGTGCCAGCCTTGGCATCACACCTGAGCTGAAGCCTAAACTGCAGATATAAAAAGCATTTGGCACCTGACAGGGGGCTCCCTGTTATGCAAATACATGAAATATTCTATAAAACTTTAAAAAATTCCAACCAACCAACCAAACAACAGGCTACTTGAGCACTCAGGACAAAATTCTTGCTGGTCTTTTAACTGTTACCTGCTAAATGGACAGTCTTTATTAACCAACTGCAGCAGAAAACTCAAGTGACAACAGAGCTCAAGAGCTCAAGTAAACCTTGGAAAATGTCTCCAGCCAACACTGGAAAGACAGGGTTTGCAGCAGTTTGGGATGCCTGGGGATAGCAGGGAGAGGGACCTTCAGAAAGGGGCTGGTCAAGCTGTAATACACCAAAGAGACCATCTCAGCAAAGCTGGAGTCAACACCGAGCTTTCAGATTTAAACTTCAAATCAAGTGCTTAATTAAGGGAGCCTAGAAAAGCAGGGTTCTGAAATTTAATGAGGCACTCAAGGCAGAGCTAAGTGCTTCAGATATCCAAGCTTTCAAAAAACATGAGAGAGTGATAAAAAAGTGAAGACTATGCAAATATAACCCCCCTCCTTGGGTTGACTGCAGGGTTTGCTGAGAAGAAATGAGGATGAACCATCCCTGGAATGGCTCTGAGACAGTGACAGGAGTATTTATTAAGGGGCTTGATCCTCAGTGGCTTCATGGTCCCACAGGTTCCCTGATTTTAAAAGGACACCCCAGATTTCCATCTGCCTCCTGCAGTTCACTTCTTCCACTTCCTTGGCTTTTCTAAAGGGAACCAGCTTAGAGGTGCTGGGAAATGGCCAAGAGTTGTTGTGGAAACTTCAACCAAGTTTTAGAAAACCGAGTCACTCTGGGTCTCCTCTTTCCTCCCCTGCACATCCTGATGGGAGGAGCAGAAAGCAAATGCCCAAGAGGAGTTGGAGGTGCCCTCAGTGATGGCCATGGGAACATCCCCCTGCACTGGGAGCTTAGAGTTTGGGAGGCTTGAGTGTCTCCTCACAGGCACTGCCTGAACCCACCCTCAGAGCACAGCATGGCCCCACAACAGCCAAGGGGAAGAGTCATGTCAGGAAAGCACCATGGAGGTGAGGAGAAGTGAGCTCCAGATCCAGGGAAATGCCTTTGTGTGCTTTCCTTCAGCCTGATCCTGAGCTGGCCTTCCCAAGAGGGATTAATGACATGTGGCTGGAGAGTTTGGTGAGGCACCAGATCAGACAACTGCCCTGGGCACAGTCCCACACTCTTCATTGGAAAGGCTGATGGGAAGGATTGTGTGACAAATCCCAGGATGAATCCCAGAACGGTTTGGGTTGGAAGGGACCTTAAAGATCATCCCATTCCACCCCCTGCCCTGGGCAGGGACACCTCCCACTATCCCAGGTTGCTCCAGCCTGCCCTTGGACACTTCCAGGGATGGGGCAGCCACAGCTTCTCTGGGCACCCTGTGCCAGGGTGTCCTCATCTTCTCAGGGGAGAATTCCTTCCCAATATCCCATTTAACCCTCTGGCAATGGGAAGCCATTCCCCTCATATTGTCACTCCAGGCCCTTGTCCCAAATCCCTCTCCAGCTCCCCTGGAGCCCCTTTAGACATTGCAAGGATTCTCTCCAGAGCCTTCCCTTCCCCAGGCGAACACCCCCAGCTCTCCCAGCCTGGCTCCAGAGCAGAGGGGCTCCAGCTCTTGAAACATCTCCGTGGCCTCCTCTGGACCTGCTCCAGCAGTTCCACATCCTTCCTGAGTTGTGCCCCCCTGAGCTGGACTGTTCTCCAGGTGGGATATAAGCCCCTTGATGGGTCAGTGCAGGGTGGTGGGGCCAGATCCTGATCCCAGCAGGAGATGGAGCAGGGCCCTCAGCAGTGCTTGCTGTGGCTCTGGGGATGGGCAACAACAGATCCTCTGTGCTCAAGAAGCAGGGCTCTGAAGGACCACCTGGCAAAGCCACAGCCAGGTCTCCTCCAATAGCCTTCACTCCTACTCCATGAGGTGTGGCCAGCAAGAGGATGGGTTTGGTGGCTGTGAGCTGGAGCAGAGATTCCAGCAGGGTTGGTGTGAAATGTGGACCCTGCTCAGGCTGTGCTGCATCCTCCTGCCGGCCCCTGAGATCCTGAATTCCAGGCTTTTGGGCTTCCTGCTCAACAAGCATCACTTGGAGGGCTGGAAGGCCTGGGGTGGGAGGTGGAGGGTGAGGGCCAGGGCATGGGGCAGTCTCCACACTAAGGGCTTGAGGCTTGGCAGGACTTGCACTTCTGATTTGAAAAGTGAAACACTGAATTCAACACCCAGATTTTACAGATTAGGAGAAAAGTTAAAAGTACAGCATAGAGCCATAAAGATGATTCAAGGGTCAAAGAAAATGCTTGACAAAGAGAAAATTAAAGACTTGGTTCTGTTTAGCTTATCCAAAGGGATATGGGAAGGTGGTGTGATTACTCTGGGTAAGAACTTTCATCTGCAGACAATACCGGATAAGAAAAGGCTCCTTAATCAAAAGGGTAAGGACAGAACAGGACTAAATGGCTTCAAGCTGAAGCCCAACCAATTCAAATGAGATAAAGGGCACAAATTAGAGCAGAGAGATGATTAACCACTGGCTCAAGTGACGAGGGGAGCAGGAGAGTCTGACTGCTGACATCTTAACTGCGTTTCTGTTTGAAAGAGACACTTTAATCACACAGAGGTGCTCAGGCTCAGTGCTGGGCTGGACTGTGAGTGACCACCAGGAGGTGCAGTGATGGTGATGGGCTAATGCCAACACCCTACAGACCCTCCAGGCTTCTTCTTAAGGAAATCCAGCCCCAGGGAAAGCTCCCCATCACTCAGAAGCAGCGGGTTAACACTGCACTCGTGGGGGATCCCACAGATTTGGGAATCCCAGCCCAGCCAGATCCCACCTCCTGTGCCACTGAGCTCCACCACACGCTTTGTAGAAGAAGCTGTAAGAACCTGAGCTGTGTAAAACGGCAGCACTGTGTGGAATGTTTTATTTGCTCCCTTAAATCGCAGCTCTGCTTTTTTTATACTGCGCTAAACATAAACGTCTAGACCTCAGCTCCATTATTTTCCAGCATTTCACACCCCGGGAACATATTCTGGCAATTCCTCCTGGTTCTGGTTTCTAAGTACAGGGAACAATTAACTCATCAGCCCACTTTAATGAGGCTGGTGGACACACTCTGCTGAGAGCAGCTGCTGCACATCATGTTGAGCTGAGAGCTCCAGGGGTGTGCAAACCCTCCTGCTGAAAGCCCAGTGCCCTCCTTTGGTGCCACAGCTGCAGAGTGAGCCCTGTGTGAGCCCTTCCCATCTCTTCTCCTGCCACCACCACCCAAATCCCTGGTGATCCCCAGCTGGAGCCTGAGCAGGAACCCACTGAGCTCAGGGCATGGTCACCACTGACTGCACTCACCATCCAGCACAGAATCATGGAATCAGGGAGGTTGGAAAACCCCTCTAAGGTCACTGAGTCCAACTCAGCACCACCTTGGTGTTCACCATGTTCTCAAGTGCCACATCCATATGTTTTTTGAGGACTTCCAGGGATGGTGACTCCATCACTTCCCTTGTCAGCCTGATAACCCTTTCCATGTAGAAATTTTAACTAATATCCAACCTGAACCTACCCTGGTGCAACTTGAGGCCATCAGCACCCACCTCTGGCTAAAATGCTACATGCAGGTGCCACCCTCCACCCTGAGCTGTCCTGGAAATCCATGGACTGACAGAGGCTCTGCACCCTCTGGGAGCCCCAGTTCCACCAGTGGGGTGTCTGTTCTGGGGGTCCTCTCCTCTACAGACCATTTCCAGGGGCAGTGCAGACTCAGGGAGGTTATTTCTCAGGGGCTGAAGGAGCAAGGGAGGGTTTGCACATTCCTTGACATCAATGCAGAGGGTGTCCCTGTGTCTGGAAGTGCATTAACACTCTGCTACTCACTGCTACTCACTGCTCTAATAATATTTACCCACAAGCTGCCAAGTGCTTCTCCACAGAGCAAATATTTGTGTGTGACGCCCTGACAGTCCCACTAACTGAGAACAGTGTCCTTGGGAGATGGATCAATAGGAGCCCCAGCAAAGGCCAACAGGGCTTTTCCCACTGGTGTGACAAGGGGGACACGCCTGGGACACCTCAGGGTGCCTTCCTGAGGCTGGCCCTGAATGGATGCTGCTGGCACTCCCTCAAATCCAGCCCTGAGCAGAAAGGACACAGCAAAGCTCTAACAAGTCCCTTCTAGAAAAGCCCAGCTCAAAATGAGAGGCTTAAAAAAATCCTTCTGTCAAAACAATCCATGAAACCCCCTGGGCAAGGCTCTGTTTGGCTCCTAGAAGCAAGAGGCAGCAGGTTTTGGGGAGGTCTCCACTAAAGCCAGTTGTTCCCACTGTTGTGAAGTTGCTGGAGGGCACTGCTGGCACTGGTAGGATCCATCCCTTTTTCCTGTGTCCAGGAGCACTCCTGACCAGTCCTGCTGATCCCAGCCTGGGTGCTGGAGGTGCCAGGGCTGCTGGCTTTGGGTATGATGGGCTGCCCTGCATCAGGATCCTGCTCTGCCACAGGGATATCGAAGTCCATGCCAGGATCCAGGGAAAACTCCCACCCAGCCACCTGAGACAAAGCAATCAGTGCTAATTAGAAGGTGGATAAATAGGAAGTGGTTGAGGGAAAGGTCTTTGGGACATGGGCTGCCACTGAGGATGGAGGGGACAGGGTGAACAATCCTGTCAGGGAACCAAGGCAAACATTTTCAGCATCTCAAGGAGGGCATTTAATAAGTGATCTGCCAAAGTGCTGTGCCCAGATTGTGTTTCATCCCAGGAAAAGCTGGATACAGCCACAGCACTAAAGGACCCACATTTATTCAAGGGCCCAAGTTTATTCCCAATTTGTCACCCTTATCTCCAGCAGCCCACGCTGCTCTGGCAGGGCTGGAAAGCAAATTTTGCCCTTGAGGAAGAAGTGTGTGCTGTGAAAGGAGATCCAGCCAAATGAGATGCATGAGAGTTCCTTGGAAGGGAAGCAGCAGGACTTTGGGAAGAGGGACACAGCACCTGGATCGGGATGAACAATGGCCACATGGAATGAGGGGCTTTGCCAGGGAATCCTCTCAGCTCCATGAGAATTACCCCCTACCTGCCAGGGCTGGAGAGGAAGGGGAAAGGGTTTTCCATAACCTATGTGAAATGAAATGACAAACCTTATAGAAAAACGTATCAACCATGGCCCCTTCTGAGATTAAAACTCCAAGTCACAATTTACTGTTTCTCGTTTAATGTTCCAGCTTTTATTCTTTTATTAAAAATGGGAGAGCTCTAACATAAGACACTTTCTATGACAATTGCCCCATTCCTGAAAGTGTCCAAGGCCAGGTTGGATGGGGCTTGGAGCAACCTGAGACAGTGGAAGGTGTCCCTGCCCATGGCAGGGGGTGGGACTGGATAAGCTTTAAGGTCCCTTCCAACTCAAACCACTTTGTAATTCTATGATTCTATGTCAATTTGCACTGAAAAATTAATTTTTAACCTAAAACGCTTGAATTAAAACTTGCCCTTTTAATTTTTCTTCTGTAGAACAAAACCTTCAATGTTATTGCTATGGAAAGCCATGAAATCTATAAAAGGTGGTCTTCCCATCAAATTCTGTGATCATTATTGATGTATCCCACTCCACAGGACTTCCCTGCAAAGAGACTCCAAAACTCTGATTATCTGCAGTGTTGGTCAGCAAACTGCAAAGTGATGGACTGTTTGCTGTGCTGCTTCCCAGGATAAATAAATAAAAGTGCTGCTTTGCCCTTTATAGCATTGATTAGATCTGGGTAAAACAAAGAGGGGAAAAAATCCCAGGAGGAACATACAGTTACTCCTCAACTCAATCTCAGCTCAGGATGGAGGAATTACTATTAATTAAAGTGTTTCAAAGGAGGTTGCAGTGGGATGGTAAAGATTTAACACCTTCCAGCTGCATGACAAAGGCTGAAGTCAGTGGCCAAGCCCTGTCTGAGTGTGGGCTGCAGGATCAGGGTCTCAGTGTTAATGCAGGTGATGCCCTTTCTCAGCACCCAGCCAGAGGCAGGAATAGACTGAAGGACCCGGAAAGCAGAGCCCAGAGAAGCAAATTGTTCCACAAGCTGTCAAAGGCAGTGAGTGCAGCCAAAGCCCTTCAGGGAGCAGCAGCCAGGAGCAACTCCCATCACATGTGCCACCTCCTGCCCGCCTCTCCCACATTGCATTGGTTCTATCCATGTATGCCTTTCCTTGACTCTCCCCGCTCAACTCCCCACATCCTCTCTTTCAGTGCCACCCATTCCCTGATATGCTCTCACATCCATCCCTTGCCATACTCTCACATCCATCCCCTCAGCATCTCCCTCCTCCTCCTCACTGATGAAAAATGATGACACCAGACAGCCCTGATTTCCTTCTTCCCAAAGAAATCCTGTGCCAAGTCCTGTGAGTCATCACATGAGTAAGAGCAGAGCCTTTCTTAGTCCTAATGTTGATCTTTAATCTCAGAGGCTTCTGCCACCTGGAGTGTAACTTCACTTCTACTGAATGGTGTTAATGAACCTGTCTGCACTAGCAAACTTCCAGGGGTGTTTTTCCAAGGGCTTTGTCAGAATCACAGCAGCACCACGTTCCCTTCCTGAGGGAAACTACTTTGGAGAGCAGAGACCACTGCTCTGTGTTGAGTCACATATTAATTTCATGGAATTAGGGATATTCCATGGCATTCCATGGCTCTGGAGACCTCAGCACCTTCCTCCAGTGCCTTCAGTGGGTGTCACAGGTTTGTCCTGTATTCTGGTTTTCACCTCCCTCCACAGGCACAGGGAACACAAGGTGCTTCAGGAAAAGACAGTTTGGATTTTCCTTTGCTTGGGAAATCCATGCAAGATGGGAGGAATCACTGCTTTCATTTACAGACTGGAGGGGCATCCTGGAGCATTAGGTCAGCCTTTGGCCTCTATTTTTCAGGAGAGATTGCAGAACCACAGAATGGTTTGGGTTGGGTTGGAAGGGACATTAAACACCATCTCATCCCACCCCCTGCCCTGGGCAGGGACACCTCCCACTGTCCCAGGTTGCTCCAGCCTGGCCTTGGACACTCCCAGGGATGGGGCAGCCACAGCTCCTCTGGGCAGCCTGTGCCAGCGCCTCACTGCTCTCACAGAGAAGAATTCCTTCCCAATATTCAATCTCTGCCAACCACAAGCCATTAGATGAGCCCCAAATTACTGTTTTCAGGCAGAAACTTCCTCTGACCCAGTGGGCTTGCCCCACGTTCCAGAAGGGAATGTGAAGTAGGGTCAAACTGCCTTAGTCTGGAGACACTCTGCTTCTTCTTTTGGAGGTCTGAGCCCCCAAACCTTCCTTTTCCCTCTCTGTCCATCCATCCCAGCCCACCCGAGTCAGCCCATCCCTCACTGCCAACAGAATCCCTCAGACCGAGCTCCTGGTTAATTTGAATTTTATGGAATATAGATCTGTTTCCTTCCCAGCTCTGAACTTTGCTGACTCAGAGGAAAGGGATCCTTAACAATCCCCTAGATAGCTGTATTTTTCTTACCTAAGTGCTCACAAATTGCATCCTACGACCAATTAAACAGACAGTCTCTCATTTTTTCACAACAAACATAATTTGTACTTCCAAAACATCAATAAAGAGTCCTTCCTTCCTTTTTGTATTCCACAGCATTTGCAACTCAGCTCAGTAATTCTGGAGTCAATAATTTAAAAAAGGGGCAATTAGAGTATTAATTGGGAATCACCAAGTTATTCCATAGGACATATTCTGTATTTATTCATTGCAGACTCTGCCCTGACTGCTCTCACCACACTGGATGCTGCTTCACCATCAGGGCTGGGGTTTTTAGAGCAACACAGCCCTCCCTCCCTCCCAGCCCTTCATCTCAGCTGGGCTCCTGGCTATAAACACCAAGACAAGAGATGGATCTGGAACTGGTCAAGGGAATGATGAATCCTGGAGGGATGAGCAGGATTTACCTTGAACTGAGCTCTGTTTGCTGTTTGAATCAAGGTGGGGAAAAACCAGCCTGGTGACTGTGGAGAATTACAGTGGGAAAAGGAGAAAAGAATTTTGCAATGATGTTATTGGCCACCACCACCACAATAGTTACGTTTTATAAATTATCCATTTTGTTTCCTGCCTACAGGTCCGTTATTTTTACAACTGAAAAGCAGGTTCTTGGTACTGAAAAACCAGTGGTTTAGTTACCACCTCAAATCTCACTTCAGACCTCCAGGCATCCCTTCCACTGCCTGCCCTGGAAGAGGGTCTGGACACAGGACCCTCAAGCCAGGCAGGAGAGGCTCAGGACCCCACACTTGTCCCTGGTCTTGTCTCACACCAGGAAAGGGAACAGCCGAGTATGGAAGAGGGTAGAGGAACAAGAACTGAGCACTGTCAGCTCCCCAGTGCCCCCAGTTCTGCAGGCACAACCTACTGGGGACAGCCCAGAACACCCCCCTGGCCTCGGGGGCTGTCTTGCAACCAGGTATTTTTGGAGCTGGGATGTTACTCTTCCTCCTTTTTCACACTAATACCCAAATTCCCGGGAGGCATTCCGGGTGTGCCAGACTGTGTGTGGTCTCAGGCACACACTGGGCTGTGTGCACACACATGCCCAGGCACAGGCAATGCTCTCTGCTTCACAAAGCTCTCCTTTGGAGGGATCTTGCCACTATCAGGAGGGATATTTCTGATCTCAGAGTGCTAATACAGCACAGCTTCACATGGATTGGCAGCTCACCACCTGCAGTATTAAGACTTCCATCAGCTGCCTCATCACACAAAGAGTATTGTCTCTATAAAAACCTAAAACCTTGTGATTTTGCAAGTTTGATATTAATACCAAGGCTAAGAAGGAAATACAAGTCAGCTGAATGCAGGCAGATGTTGTCCCAGTTTGGTGATGCAGCTTCACTGCACCACTAGAGCAGCTCTGGCACTGCAGGACTGGACACAGATGATACAAAAGATGAAGGCAAAGAAGCCCCAAACGTGTCTGAGGGACTGATGGACTCTTGTAGGCACCATGGAAATACTGCAAGTGGAAAGGGGTGAGGCACAGCTCAGGGACTGAAGAACAGAGCAAGTTCACACAGGAGAAGGTCTCATTGACCTCACCAGGAGTAGAAAATGCCCTGGTTTTGTAGCCTGAGGCAATGTCAGGACATTGATCACACCAAGGGAAGGGATCCTCCTCCTATGCTTCCCTCTGGTGAGATCCCACCTGCAGTGCCAGATCCAGATTTGGGATCCCCAGCACAAGAGGGATGTGGAGCTGTTACAACAAATGGCTAGGAGGACCACTTCAAGGCAAGGAGACCATGAACATGTTCCATGGGCTGGAGCTCCTCTGCTCTGGAGAGAGCCTGGGAGAGCTGGGGGTGTTCACCTGGAGAAGAGAAGGCCCCAGGGAGACCTTAGAGCCCCTTCCCGTGCTTAGAGGGGCTGCAAGAGAGCTGGAGAGGGACTTTAGACAAGGGCATGGAATGACAGGCCAAGGGGAATGGCTTTAAACCAAAAAGAGAGCAGGTTTAGTTTGGATATTGGGAAGAAATTCTTCCCTGTGAAGGTGGTGGGGCCCTGGCACAGGGTGCCCAGAGGAGCTGTGGCTGCCCCATCCTTGGAAGTGTCCAAAGCCAAGTTGGAGCCACCTGGGACAGTGGGAGGTGTCGTTGCCCATGGCAGGGGGGGGAATGGGATGGTCTTTAAGGTCCCTTCCAACCCAACCCATTCTGGGATCAGTGTCCAATGTTCAGGCAGAGGTGGGACAGCCCTCTCTGGGTGCCCCTATTGGAGTTCAGAGGGCTGGATGAAAGGACAGCCAAAGGACAGAAAGGCTGGCAGAGCCCCTGCTGTGTTTTCCCTTGAGATTCCATGGAAGCTGCTAAGAGATGGTGAAGGATTTTTGTGCCCCATGCAGCTCTGAGATGGAGCTCCTGATCTATGGATTACAGTCTACCAAGGAGACAGCTCTGTGGAAAAATGCTTACGAGGAAGAAATGCCACTGCTGAGAAGAAAAGCTCAGAAAGCCATTTTCTGGGGTCATTTCTCTTAGAAAAACAGTCCTGTAAAATGAAAGAACAGCTCTTAACCCAGCACCAGGGACTAGGCTGCTGGCTCTGAGCTGGACAATCCCGACAGGCTCATCCTTCAGAGTCACAGAATCATGGAATCATTAAGTCTGGAAGACACCTCTAAGAGCAAGTCCAACAAACCCATGTCCCTAAGCACCACATCTGACCTCTGGAACACCTCCAGGGATGGGGCTCCACCACTGCCCTGGGCAGCTGTGCCAGTGCCTGAATACCCTTTCCATAAAGAAATTTTCCCTAATATCCAATCTCAGCCTCCTCTGGTACAGCTTGAGGCTGTTTCCTTTGTCAACACGGCATAACGCTGCCTTCTCCTACATT
>VXBA01001826.1:3577485-3596362 GCA_013399895.1 Serilophus lunatus | reverse complement strand
CAGGGAGTTGGAGAGAGCCAGAAGGTCCCCCCTGAGCCTCCTTTTCTCCAGGATGAGCCCCCCCAGCTCCCTCAGCCCCCCCTGGAGCTCCAGCCCCTTCCCCAGCTCTGTTCACTTCTCTGGACACACTTCTCACGCTGAGGGTGCCCATGAGCTGTACCCACAGGATGAGATGCCCACAGGAATTTCCTCACTGCAGAGTCCTGGAGCCAAAAACCAGAGAAGAACCCAAATTCTACATTGCTCCTCAAACTTGCCAGCAGCTCCAGTTAATGCTGCTGCATGTCCAGCCCTTAATTCCTCTCTGCACACAGGAGGAACCAGTCAGGCTCCCCCTCAGCCCACAGCACCAAGGCCCTGCAACAACAAAGATTTTCCTCAAATCTCCTCTCAGAGGGTCCCAGCAGATTTCCACAGAGATTAAAGGCAATTGCAGCTTCCACCATCCCCTCCCAGTGCATCACTTCTGCTGGTCCACCAAGCCTTGACCCTCCAGGACCACAAGCTCCTTCATTTATACTTTGCTTGGGAGCATGAGAAAGAAAAAGCTGACTGAAAGGCTTGGCTGGTCCTTATTAAAAACCCTCCATCTCTTATGTGCTTTTCCCTCAAATTAAAAAACAATATCACCCGCTTTTACAGTACTGAAAAATTAACAGGCCACAGAGGAACAACTACATGTGTTCCCAGTTTCTGCCCAGCTTGGACTTCCAGCATGCCTTAACTGTCCTTTTTTGTTTACAAGGTACAAAGCAAAAGCTCCAGTGCAGTTTTCCACCCCCTGCAAATACAGATATTGGTGTTTATTTATAGCTCCTTGTTTGCAGAGAGCCTATGGAGAGGGGAAGAGATGTCATTCCCAAGGGAAGGCAGATGTATTGAATCAATCACTACGTGGAGGGGCCTGGGGTGTTTCACAAAAGAAGCACAATTCACAGCAGAAGAGAAATTATCTGAACGGATCCAAACACATCCTTGTCTGTCAGTTACTGTCTGAGAACATACTTCACAGAAATAAAGCAGAAGCCCCTTTTTTAGGTCTAACATCAAAGCACATCTTTCCTCTCCAGTTTTTATGTTTGCCCAAGTTGCAGTGACAAAGAGAGTCTCAGTTTTAACCTCAAGTCTCCTTGGCCATATCACTGACTGAACCCCCAAATCTCCAACATCTTTTAAAGTTTCCTTTCATAGCTGGGAAACAAAATCTCTGCTGCAAACTGCTGTATCATGGAATCCTTGAAGGGTTTGGGAGGAAGGCACCTTAAAGCTGATCTCATTCCCCCTCCTGCCATGGGCAGGGACACCTCCCACTGTCCCAGGCTGCTCCAACCTGGCCCTGGACACTTCCAGGGATGGGGCAGCCACAGCTTCTCTGGGCACCCTGTGCCAGGGCCTGCCCACCCTCACAGGGAACAGTTTCTTTCCAATATCCCATCTAACCCTGCCCTCTGGCAGTGGAAAGCCATTCCCCTTGTCCTGTCACTCCAGTCCCTTGTAAAAAATAAGGGATGGTGAAGATGGGTAGGACATGAGAAGAAGATATTTCTGCATCTGTAGGCAGAGGTAGGAGGAAGCTGGTTTACTTTTCTCATGCATTGATAAAAATTGTCAAAGATGGACAAAGAGAGCTTCTTAATTTGGAAAAAGGGTCAGCACCTCACAGACACCTTCAGAAATCCCTGACAGCATCAGGGAACTGACCTACCTTCAGAGTCCCCAGGGTGACCCTACCCATGACATCAAACTCCACTGAAGAGGGGGGAATGGAAAATGGGGAGAATTAAAATGAGAAAAGAATAAAAGAGGACGAATGAGTTCGACGGGCTGTGGCATCGAATTTGGAAGGTGTGCCTTAGGCTGTAGCTGAATTCCCATGTTCCAGAGCCCATCCTACACCCCTGTGCTGAGTGCAGCAGCCAGTTCCCTCAGGGAGCCAGTTTCCATACTAGAATTCCCATATTTCATTCCCAAGCCAAATCTCACCATGCCAATACCTGTGGAGCTACAAGTGCTTATAACCAACCCCCAATGAAACCAACAATACTCAATTAGTTTTTCTGAATCTGAGATCTTTTGAGCTTTACACGACCCACACAGTGCCCTGTGTATTTCCTCATTTCCCATGTGGTGATAACATCCCAAGGCTGTGGTACCCAAGGGATTTGATGGCCTGGTAGTCAGGAGGTGGAATCAGAGAACCACAGACTATCCTGAGCTGGAAGGGACCCACAAGGATCAAAGTCCCACTTCCAGCCCTGCACAGACACCCCAACAATCCCACTGTGTTCCTCAGTGTTGTTCAAACCCTCCTGGAGCTCTGGCAGCCTTGGGGCCCTCACCAAACCCTGGGGAGCCTGTTCAGTGCCCACCCACCCTCTGGGGGAAGAACCTTTCCTGATATTCAAAGGACATGATACATCCAAGCATGTCCTTTGCTAGAGACAGTTTCAAACTCACCCTTTATACCCTCTGGTCCTTCGGACAGAACCAGCTCAGTTACACAACATCCCATGAAAATGGAAAGGCCACATATGAGCACAGCTCTACCCTGAGTGTTTTTTAGCATGAACAGCTGAAAGAACTATGTAATAATCACAGTTATGAGCCACAGCACTGCTTTGTCCTGTGCCTGGATGCTCCACACAGGTAATAGCTCGAGTTCTTGCCTTGCTGTGACTCCCATCCTCTGACCCTCTCCCGCTTTTGGGCCCAGCTCGGATACAGATGACAAAATAACCTGTGTATCTGCAGTAATGTGCTTTTCAAACCCATCATGGTAATGGCAGGAACTGGTCTGTAAATAAATGGACCATTTATGGATGGAAAATAAAAGCACTCAATTCATGAAAACCATGGAGCAAAGCTGGAGGTTCCCTCCTTGTCTGAGCCTGGGGACACCCAGCTCCAGTGAGCACAGAGCAGCTAAAAGACACAAGAAAAGTCATTTATTCCCTCTTCCCTTCCACAGTTTCCTCACTATTTAAATGTAAAAGCTTCAGAGCAGCAGGAGAGCTGGGCTGTGAGCAGCCAGGGCCCCCCCAGGGCAGGTTCAGCTGCACGTTCTCATCTCCAGAAAAACACAGGAATAAAGAGCTGCTGAAAGCACAAACTTCTCTCCTCGGTCAGAGCTGAAACCTGGTGGAGTCTGTGACCCAAGAGGTCCATCCCTGCCCCTGGAGGACCCACCTGCTGCAGGGAACTGAGCAGAGAAGCTACACCAGGACACGGTCACTGAACATCTTCCACCTGCAGGAAGCTCGTTGGAAAAAGACCTTTTCCTTATCACAGCAATGGGATGGGAATTACCCAGAGTTGATTTTGAGACACTTGGGATGGAAGTCAAGCATGAGCAAGGAGGAGGGGGACTCAAAAAGCAGCAATCCAGCCCTGCTGGGCCAGGAATTACAAGACAGTAAGGTCACTAATGGGGAGAGGGAATTCATCCAAGCAGTTTTGATGCTGCTGGCAAACACAGGGTGAAATCCAGCTGGAGAAATCAATAATGGGAAAGGACAGAGGGGGGTCACGGGACACAGGAAGAGATAAATTAAAGGCCTGCCCAGGTGTTATGATGGCCAGGGAGCAATAAATTAAACCAAAGAGGGCAACAGGGACAAGCAAGGCAGTGTGAAAAATTAATTAAAAGGAAGGGAGGCATAACCAAGGCATAAAACATGGGTGCTGGTGGAAAGATTAGAGGACCCAGGCAATGAAGAGGCTTTGGAAAGTGTAAGAGCCAAGGCAGAAGCTGTAAAGGCTGTGAGGGTCAGATAAACAACACAGATGCATTTTCAAGACTCCAAGAAGCAGGAAACCTTTGGAGAAGAAAGGATGTGTCACACAGAGGCACCATAGCCCGTGTGAGGGTGCTGGCACAGGAAGGTCTAATCTTTGGCTTTTGCACCCAAAAGGCAGCAGGATGTGGATTTCCCCCACCTGCCTGTTAATGGTCTTCCACTGACCCTTCTGGCCCAAAGGGGGGGACACAGGAGCTGCTGTAGGACTGGGGATTTTAGCTGGGTATCTCCCATGTGTGTCTGCTGAGACACAGGACGGGGGTGAACAGGTCAGACTCGAGCTGGCTGCCTCCAGGACTCCCCTCCAGCTCTCCACAATGAAGCCCAGACTCCCTGCAGCCATTCCTGCAGGCATTCCCAGCTCCTGAGCAGAATTCCCAGTTCAGCCCATCCCTGGGGTAGATGCACCCCCCTGCCTTCTTCAGAGAGGTGGAACGAGGTGCCCTCCAACCCAAACCATTCTGGGATTCTATGAAATGATGACAGGAATATTTTTAGGCCCTTCAACTCACGGGGGGAAAGAAAGACTGGGCCAAGTATGGCTCCCACCTGCCTTGAAAACAGATTTAAAGAATGCACAAGCTGCTCGGTGCTGAGGTTATAAGCAGAGACACCAATGCCAGAGGAGGGAAGAAGAAATAATAAAGGCATTCAAAGCTCTGAGAAGCAAATGAAAAATAAAAGAATGCAGCAAAGTGTTTGATAAAGGAGGAGGGGGACAAACAAGGAACAGCTTCAGAGCCATTCAACCCAGAAGAAGCACAAGGACTTTCATGGATCCCTACAGACATTGATCAGGCAGGGAATGCAAGCAAGGGAAGCAGGACAACAAGTAATGGATAATAACAACAGCAGAGAGAGCTCATCACAGACCCCTCTCTGACCTAACAAACTTCTCTTTGGCTTCTGACCACGAATAACAGGGAGCAGGTACAGTCTGAGGGAAGTTGTAATTAAATAAATGAAGAAAATAGTGTATTTCTTACTGCTCCCTCTACAACTCCCTGAGAGGAGGGGGGAGCCAGGTGGGGGTCGGGCTTTGCTCACAGGGAAACAAGGGACAGGACAAGGGGGAATGGCCTGAAGGTGTGCCAGGGGAGGTTTAGTTTGGATGTTGGGGAAAATTTCTTCACTGAAAGGATGTTCAGGCACTGGCACAGGCTGCCAAGGGCAGGGGTGGAACCACCATCCCTGAAGAGTTCAAAAAACATATGGATGTGGCACTTGGGACATGGGTCAGTGGTGGGCTTGGCAGTGCTGGGGGAACAGTTGGACTCCAGGATCTTAGAGATCCTTCCTAACCTTAAGGATTCCATGATTCTATGAGGAGATAACCCATAGGAGGTGAACAGGGAGCAGGCACCATGTCCTGCTTTCCAGACAGCACAGCAAACCCAGGCTTTTAGGGAAAGATGTGGAGGAATGAAACAAGGTTTGATTATAAGGCTTTTCCCCAGTGCAATAGGAAAAACAAGCAAGACATCAAGGCTGTCATGGTCCCTGTTTGTCTCTGGTCTGTGAAGGGGCAGGAACAGCCCATGACCAAGTGCTTGTCTCAAAAAATTATACAATACCTTGAAAGGATCCACAAGGACCATCCAGTCCAGCTCCTGGGCCTGCACAGGCACCCCAACAATCCCATCCTGTTCCTCAGAGTGTTCTCCCAACTCTCCCTGAGCTCTGGCTGCTTTGGGGCTGTGACCAAACCCTGGGAGTTTGGTCACACCAGTGGAGTGCCACACCAGTCCTCCAAGGTTACCCAGCACATCCCAAAGTCATCCTTACTGATCCAGTGATCCTGCATTTTTCACTGAACCTCCACCTTCAGCAAGAAATGAAGAAGAAAGAATTTTAGCAGAAAAAATCCAAACCACCCTGCCTCGGGCAACTCATCCTAAACAGAGTGTGTGGCATTATCCCACATCTTCTGGATGTCACAGCACTCTGGGAAAGGGATCCAGCCTAAGATCTCCAGGAAGCACAAGGTCCCTCCCATTCCACACATCCTTTGTCACAGCACAGCCTGTGAAAGGTCAGTGCCTCAAGAAGCAGCACATCTGCTAATGAAATGCTGCAGAAAGGGGAGGACAAAATGAGCAACTTTTTGGCTCATTTCCTGAAATATCCTGTTCAGGCTGAGCTGGAAGCAAATCTCAGGCCTGGATTTGTATGGATGAAGGAATGTGGCCCTCTCTCTGCCTGTCTTTTCTGGATTCCTTGCTAACCCTTATTTGTCTCCTCAAAACCCCAGTAATAAAATCCATGCTCACATGTCGTATTTGATGCATCTGCCAAGGTCAGAGCCATCACATCCCATCAAGCACAGGCAGAAACAGCCTTGCAAGGGGAAGCTGAGAGAAGATGTGCTGAGAGATCTATTTCTGTATTTGCATTTTAGGGCATCCCCTTGACTTCTGCTTCCTGACTCACATTCCAGCTCCAGTGCTCAGGGGTGCAGCCAGGAAGCAGGATGCCATCAGGAGAGGGCAGAGTGAAGGAGCAGCACTGAGGTGTCCCTGCTCTCCTGTCCCAGTGTCCAAGCACCTCATGGAGCAGTGTGTTCATGGGCATAACGTCAGTTCAGGCTGGGGCAGAAAGACTGTTCCCTTTAAGGCTGTCAATGAGAAATTAGGGAATTGCACCTGGGGGCATGGGTTACTGCTGGGCTTGGCAGTCCTGGGTGAGCACTTGGACTTATCTTAGAGGGCTTTTCCAAACTTAATGGTCTCTTATTCCAAATCCAGGCCCAGCTCAACACTGACTGGATACTTCTGATGGCTGAAGCCCAGCCAACTGAACAGGAAATCTGAGAAATTATGCAGAACTTGAACCCTGAGGCAGATACTCAAACCTGGCGTTAACTCCTGTCCCCTGCCCCTTCTCTCCATTTACTCTTCAGTGATTGGGCAGTGATTGGAAAGGCAGAAAAGACCTTGTGGGTGATGGGGAAGACAAGATGGGTCCAGACACGATGAACCGGTTCCTCAATTGGTGGTTCAGAAAGAGGGGAGAAGAACCCATCCTCATCCCTCTGGCCATCAGCTTGTTTCTCTAAGGATTCAAGGTGATAAATACAACCCATCCCACCCCAAGCCCTCCCTTGAGCTCTTCACAAACTCCCTCCAGGTGAGTTCCCATTCAGTGAACACAGACACAGCCAGGGGATGCTCTTATGAGACACCATTAACACCCACCCAGGGCAGCTCCAACCTTCCCTCTGGAGCAACCCAGAAACTTCCAAGGTTTCACTCTGCAAACCTTTTCACCCCAAGTTTGAGCACAGGAATTATCCACCACCACAGCAGAAGGAAGGACTCGTGTCATCATCTGTCAGCTGGGAAAAGGTTTGACACTTTCCATTCACTCACTGAATTAACCTTTAAGCCTTGGAAATCTCTGAGAAATAGATAATTTCAAGTAGCAAATCCAGAAAGGAAAAGAGGGGAAAAAATCCCCCCAATCAGATAATTTAAATCGACATTGTATTATGATAAGATCAAGATTTGCAGAAAACTGAGTGTTCATTATGAATCTCCTGCTCAGCTCTTCAAAAGTCAAATATTGTGGTTGATCACAGGAAGCAGCTCAGCTCTAGAGAATTGTTGGCTCAGGAAGATGTTATTAACCCATGACTTTATTTGAGTGTGTTTGGATTGAAATTACAGGTTTAAAATTCCACATGTGCTGGAGTTTTTCTGGTTTCTTGAGGTTTGACATCCCAGAACAGGGACAGTGCCATGCACGGGATGATGTTTGCTGTGTGAACACAGGTTTGATTTTCTGTTCAGCCTCACTCTCCTTAAGTCAACACCCAACACTCTGCTCTGCTCAGATATCAAGAGACAAGTGAGTTACCCAGCTTTTTATGGCTGCACCATTAGCTGGAAGGAAGGTCCTGAGCAGGAGAGTCTGGCCATGGCCTGCCCTGCATCCACCATTTGGCATCTTTCCTATTGTCTTGGCAGTGAGGGTGAGAGCTTCAGGCAACTAATTTGCTTATTTAGAAGCCCAGATAACCACAGGGACAGAGCCACGAGACTGTTAATAAAGGGTTAAGTAGCATCTCCTCTTCCACTCACTCCCCCAGTGTCCATCTCTGGAGGCTCCAGTGTGAAGAGTGGTGGTCCAGGGTGTCAAGGCTTGGCTCTCTGGAAAACCTGATCCTTGATCAGAACTGCCTGGGTTCCCACTCACAGCCAGCCAAGCTCAGCTCCCTCAGGCAAAATACATGTGGGGGCAAAGGGAGGGGACAGCTCCATGCCAGAGAACTTCAGAGCTGAGCCTGCAGCCCCCATTCCTGGTGCTTGGGATTGCTACATGATCCCGAACCATCCTCAGTCAAACAATCCTTGACATGCTGGAAGTGTCCAAGGCCAGGCTGGAAGGGGCTTGGAGCAGCCTGAGATGGGGGAAGGTGTCCCTGCCCACGGCAGGGATGAGCTTTCAGGTCCCTTCACACCCAAGCCTTTCTATGACTTTATGCTCTGCTTTCCCAACAGACCCAGGGAAAAGAATATGGCTTTTCCAGCCCAAAACTCATCTTTTTCCTGCTGAGACCTGTCAGGGACTGGGGTCTCTGTGTGAGGAGAGGCCTCCTCTCCCCCTGCATTTCCCAGGTGGGCTCTGCAGCCCACCCTCACCAGGCAAGTGTGAACCTGCTCCAAACAAAACCCTTTGCAAAGTCCTTTAGATGAATATTTTCAGCATAGACATGGGCAATCCCCAGAGAGCCTGCTTAGAAAGGAGTTTTAACTGTGTCTTAGCATTTTTTCACGGCAGATAAAGTTTGGGGAGCACTAGCTTTGCAGGGAATTTCTGTTTGCATCCTCCCCAGCCCAGCCTCGGATGGTCTCTGGTGGCTCACGACACCTGTGGAGCCTCTGGAACAAATTCCAACCCGACAGTGACACATGAGCGACCCTACCACCCATTCACTTCCTTGGCAAAGGCATCCTGGGCACACAGGGCAACTCAGTCCCACAGTTTGGCTTTTTTTAGACTGGACCATGAAGCCTGGGAGGTCCTTGTCCCTCAGCCTCCTCCACACCGGGCACTGCATCCCTTCCCAGCTCTGTCCCCGGCACCAACACCTGCAACCCCCTCCTGACCCCTCTCTAAATTAAGAAAGCTCTTACCTCGCTTCCTTCCTTGGCCCCAGGGTGCTAAGAAGGTCACCAGGGATCGTAGCCTAATCCTGGCAGGACAGGAACTGCCGGAGCTGATAACCAGGGATTAGAGTCGGGGCTTGTTTGTGCTCAGACAGGTGATGCCCGATCCCACACGGGGCTTTTTCTAAGAAAATTTCAGCCTTCCAGCCTTTGTGGAGACACACAAGTGATGCTCCATGTCCTCTCATTAGGTGACACTTCCAGCCCTGTGAGGATGGACTCAAAAGCAGGCATTTTTGTGGAATAATGGGCATTTTCATCAGCTTTCCTCGTTCTCCAGTGACTCTCAATGTTCTCCTGAAACATGGGAATTCAGCTCCAGCCTAAGATAGACCTTCCCAGTTCAATGCCATGGCCTGTTGTTGGACTTGTTCATCCCACTGATTTTATTCTAACCCTCTTTTATTCTTTACTCATTTTAGCTCTCCCTGTTTTCCATTCCCTCCTTTTCACTTGAGTTTGAAATCATGGGTAGGATCACCCTGGGGACTCTGAAGGTAGGCCAGTTCCCTGATGCTGTCAGGGAAATCTGTAGGTCTGAATGAGGTATTTCCAGAGTTCTTACTGCACCTCTCGAGAAATCAGGGAGCTTCACAGCTGCCTCTGGAATCAACCTTTATTCTGTGAGCCACCAATAAATAATTGGAGGGAGAAGGGAAAAATGAAAAAGCAAATAATCAACCATCAGTGTTGGAGAGTTCAGGAGCCCTGTGAAAGAGAAGAACTCAGCAGATAAAAGACACTTTCCTCCACTTACATTAAATACCTTGTACAAAAAGAAGGTTCCACAGTTTAAAGCACTATTTAATATGCCAGCAGCCAAATGAAACTTTTAAAAATTCCAGGCAGTGTACCTTGTAAAAATGTTGTCAATACTAAATAAATCATGTTTTTCTTCAATGCTGCTGAATCCCATAATTTCATTCGCTGAGTTGAATCCTGGCCTATGCAATTAGGGCACAGTAGTTGTCTTATTCATGCAGAAAAGGAGTTTTAGCCAGTTCATTTGTTTAACATTTCTGTATGCCAGAAGTTTTTTGTCCTACTTTCTGTCACAATACACTCACTACCATCATGGGCACACATACTAAGTCAGAGCAGGAAATGGGTTTAGACAATACAGAAGCAAATCCAAGTTCCCTTTCTCCCTCAATTGCTTTGAAAAGGTTCAGGTGAATCTTTACCCCTCTACTATTTAGAGCTCCCTGGATTAGATTTCCAAATAAAGTAAGAAGTGTGAAACTCTTGGATCCTTCTTTACTGGACCTGGTGTCTCCCGAGGTCCATCACAGAGCAGCAGAGCTCCTGCCTGTGTGATTAGAAGTTTTATCTGATCACACTTATTTTTAATCCCTCCTATGTAAGTTCCTAAGGAAAAACCCAACCATTAAAACACCAGGACTGTAAAACCCGCTGAACTGGAAACTGAGGACCATCCTGGGAAGTTCTAGGCCAGGTTGGGTGGGGATTGGAGCAACTGGGATAGTGGAAGGTGTCCCTGCCCATGGCAGAGGATGGGACTGGATGAGCTTTAAGGTCCCTTTCAACACAAATCATTCTGTAATCTGTGATTTCTCTTTTTATCCATCTCCCTGGGAACTGGAAGGGGAAGTCCACTGCTGAAAATACTACACTGCTGCATCTTCATGACTGAAATCTTCATTCACCCTTTGCTGAAGCAAACTGCAGGTTTTTTTCACCTTTAGTCCTGCTACTCCATTCTCACCCAAACAAAACTCCCATCAGAGCAGAGATCTCCCAGCCCTGATCCTTGTGGACCTTAGGAAGCACAGCAAGCTTCCAAGAGCCACAGTCACTCCTGGACCAGCAGTTCCCAATCCTCAGGTCGTGCTGCCACTGGACCTGATCTCTGGATCCTCTCCCATCCTTCCACAAAACAGAGGTGCTTTCAGCTCAGCCCTGCTGGCCAAGCTGGGTCTGGGGGATGTCCAAGCTGGTGTCCTGGCAGTGCCATGTGTGCTGGCACTTTGGACATGATTATCTTCCTAAATGGTGGCCTGAGGCCACTGCTGTACCCCTGGGGATGGGGAATTCCTCTGTCCTGACCAAAGCACCAACAAATAGCCCCAGTGTCCTGGTGTCCAAGAAAACAGCCCAAGTGTGCTCCTGCCACTCTGTGTGCCAGAGGCTGCTCTGCCTGCCCTGTGCAGAGACACTCCCAGGGTTTTGACCCAGCCCTGGGCACCCTCAGACCCCAGAACAGCAGCCCTGTGAGGTGTGTGCCTGCCCCAAGCACCATGTTCCCTGTGGGAAGCACTTCCACCAGCTGCTGCTCCTTGCAGCCCCGTGCTCCGGGCTGTGCACAGGGAGGTCGGGACCAGAGTCCACCTCTAGATTGCTCAGAAGTCCCACTCATATTCCCCTTCAGCACAACAAGCAGCAAAACCAACTTTCAGCAGTACAAGCAGTGAATCAGAAATGCAAACACACCAGGACCAACCATGTCCAGCAGGACCACGACCCCACAGGGCGTGATTAAAGCAACCCTGTCCCCATCCCCAAAGCACTGAGGGGAAAGGCAGGTTCTCAGCAAATCCACCAACCTGTGCTCCCTCAACAGCCACACTGGGCCAGGCTGGGGCCACTCAGAGGGACAAACCTTCAGCCCAACTCCGAAACGAAGCCGCTCATACAATCCCTCACCTCATGCAAGGCGTCTGTGCTGCCCCAAATCCCACTGCTGAGTCCTCCAGCTGCACTGCTGGGAATTGCAGGGATCTCTCCCACATTCCTCACATCCAGAAGTAGATCAAGCCACATTTACTCACCGGGACTGGCTGGGCACTTGAGGTTTGTCAGTCCTCCCGTCACCGGGCTGGGAGCAGGCGCAGAACCCTCGACGGTCTCAGCTTCCCCCTGCAAGAACCAGGACACAGAGGGATGGTAAGAGGATAATCCAGTACTTTCTAACCCTGAGTGGAGCAGGGAGTGTGGTGCTGGAAAGCAAAGCTGCTGGATGTCTGCAAGGATCAGAGCTGGGACTTTCCGAGCTAAGACTCTGAGCTGCTTAGCACGGAGCTGGAGGCAGAGCAGCCAGAGGTGCTGTGTTTGCACTGGGAGAGCTGCTGGGGCTGCTTCTGGTTGGCCCGGGCACCAGAAATCCCACAGAAACTGCTACATCACGTTAATCCTGGCAGAGAACACGGAAATGGGTGGATAGAGGTGGGCAAGGATTTGTGGTCACGATGGCTGGGATTTACACAGGGAAAACAGGAGTTTCTTCAAACTGAAACATCCCATAGTAAAGCTTTGCCATGGGTTTGTTTATTATTTGTTTTTCTGTAGGGAAAATGTGATTGGAAAATGAAGAATTTGGTTTGGGTTAGACAAACTTGAATTGAAATCTTCTGTTGATGGAATTGGGATGGTTCAGCCTGGAGAGGAGAAGCTTCTGCAGTGACCTTACTGTGGCCCTTCAGTACCTAAAAGGCTCCAAGAGAGCTGGAGAGGGACTCTGGATAAGGGCCTGGAATAAAAGGACAAGGGGAACGGCTTCGCACTGCCAGAGGGCAGGGTTAGATGGGATGTTGGGAAGAAACTGTTCCCTGTGAGGATGGGCAGGCCCTGGCACAGAGAAGCTGTGGCTGCCCCATCCCTGGGAGTGTCCAAGGCCAGGTTGGACAGGGCTTGGTGCAACCTGGGATGGTAGAAGGTGTGCCTTCCCATGGCAGGGCATGGGATTGGATGACATTTAAGGTCCCTCCCAACTCAAACCTTCCTAGGATTATGATTCCATGGAACTTGGATATGTGGGCTGCCTGATCCCATGGGAGGGCAGGAGGGGCAGCCAGGGCTCCTGCCAGTCATCACAAACGTGAAGGTCAATATTTATAGCTCATCCCAGCCTGCCAGGAGAGACTCTCCATACTCAGAGGCTCAGTTCAGCCCCACTTATCCCACAGCAGTGCAAAGGGTCAAACAGGAATGAAGCTTTTAATTAAAAAAGGGTAAGGACTAAAGAGACAGAGAAAGGAAACTGTGGGCTCCAACCAGCCCCAAGGTCACACAGATCTCAGTCAGAGATGACACAGTGGCTTCCACACTCCATGGATAATCCTCCTGCACAGGGGGGCAAAGCTCTGCTTGGAAAAGCCACCACAGGGACAGAGGAGAGGATGCTGCCACAGGACAACTTTTCCCATCATCCAAGAACCCAACAAAGCATTAAAGATGAACAACTTCCCAGTGCTGTCTCCTCAGTTCCCTTCCATTTCTACAGACCCATCATGAATGTTCACTGAGCCTCTCCACAGATCCAGGAGCATCTCCCAGAAGTTCAGCTCAATGTGCAAAGTGCTGGAATGAAGGAGTGCAGCAATCCCATGGGAATGGGCCTTCAAGTACGAACAGTGCAGGACAGGGGAGAGAGTAAGAGAAACTGGAGGTCAAACCAGGCCTGAGCAGAGCCCTGAACATCAAAACTCTCAGAGATGCACTAGGAATGGGGAAAAGCAAATGGCTCATGGCCTGCTCTGCTGATTCCTGCTGGAAATGCTTGGAAATGTTCTGAATGCCTGTCCCCTCCTCCCAAACTCACCTTCACACCCTGACTGAGGCAAAAGTGCTCGTCTCGCTCCTAAAGCTGAGACGTGGGAGGGAAACATGAGGGGCAGAGGGATATCAGAGAGCATTTGAAGCTCCAAGATCTTAAAGCCCATCTCATCCCACACCCTGTCAAGGGCAGGGACACCTCCCACTATCCCAGGGGATCCAACCTGGCCTTGGACACTTCCAGGGATGGGGCAGCCACAGCTTCTCTGGGCTCCCTGTGCCAGGGCCTCACCACCCTCATAGTCAAGAATTTCTTCCTATAATCCATCCTAAATCCACCCTCTCCCAGGTTAAAGCCATTCCCTGCTCTTACACAGAGTTCCTCTTTACTGTGTGAGTCTTATGAATTCAGGCAGTAGGAGCAGCAGAGTCCAGTCAGTTGCATGGCCCATCCCATGATTTTTCTTGAATCACTTCAACAAAAGCAAAGGAGAATGGATGCAAGTACTCTGCCAAAACACAACATCTTTTGAACCAAGTAACTGTGCTAAAATGTACTGGTTTATTTTCTCTCTGGGCTCCCCAAGCCTTTCCCTTCTCTCCCTGAATGATAACAGGCATAAAAATTAAATAGAAGTTCTCTAAGAAGAAGCAAAAGGCACTGAAGGGTAATAAATCACAGGGCTGGATGGCATTTGGAGAAAGCTGGGGGAGGGAATAAAGGGTGAAACCAGTGCAGATACTGACTAAGATATATCACAGAGCCTTAAAAACCCAAGATGCATCCTCAGGGCAGGGGACTCCACACAATGGGCTACATTTTGAACATGCCCAGCACAGCAGTGGGGTTGGCACGTGGTGCCCACAGTGCCCCCAGGCTCAGAGCACAGTGAGTGTCACCCCAGCACCACACCTGCACCCCCACCTCGGATGGGGATGAAGACCCTGCTGAAAACACCCTGTAATTTCCCTAAAGCCACAACTCTGAGCCGGTAGGGAACTGCTGAGGGTATAAGACCTGCAAACACATGGTGTTTCTGGGGAGTTTCCAAGAAATTCCCTTCCTGGCTCACCCAAAGGGCCTGGAGGGATGGATCCATGGCGCCAAGGGTCCCCAGGGTCTCACTGGCACCACTAGTGGGATCAACTGGGGACTCCAGAAAAAGCCCAGCTCAGTGGTGGAGTGAGGACACAGCAGCTCTCCTGGATGGGATGCTCACCTGATGACCTGGGATCCTGACCTTGGCATTTCCACTCATCTGAAACACAGCCTGGGGCACCACACTCGGGGCCAGTGTTCTGGAGACACTACATGTCAGCACTGATTTCCTAATAAACAGGATCACCTTTAATTTTGCAGGCACCTCCTCCTACATTAAACTTCAGTATCTTGCTCTCCAGGGGTTTGCTCCTCAACTGGGGCAGAAATAAAAAGACAGAAAATGGAGTTTAATTGGGGATGAAGCTCCATCTCTTCACTGTCTGTCATGATTATGTGTCATTTAAAGCAAGTGTGGAGCAGGTGTGAAATGGCACCAGCTCTGGATATGCATAAAAAAAGTTCACACCAGCAGCACATCTCAGCAACAATCAGATGGTGCAACTTAAAAACTCCTGTTCCCTTCAGGTTCTTTCTTTCTTTGTTCCCTCAAACTTCTCTGAAATAATTAGTTTTGAAATAGGTGAGAAGAAATGACATCTCAGAGAAGACAAATGGTTTGAAAGGTCATTTCTGCATCATTTCAGCAATGGTCAAATGTGAAATGTAGGGCAGGGCTGGTGTTGGCACCAAGGATGGGCCAGTGGAGGTCCATCAGCCCAGCCATGTGTGTTCAGGTGATACAGGGGTGGCACTGCTACACTTACTCCTCCTTCTTCCTCTCTGGATATCACTTTGCCTCCCTGTGCTGTCCTGGATAAGACATCCAGTGGGTTGGGTGTTTGCAGGTGAGACTGGAATGCACCACCATGGAAGTGAATCACAGAATTACAGATTATCCTGAGTGAAGGGACCCACAAGGATCATCAAATCCAACCCCTGGCCCTGCACAGACACCCCAACAATCCCACCCTGTCCCTGAGTGTTGTCCAAACCCTCCTGGAGCTCTGGCAGCCTTGGGGCCGTGCCCAAACCCTGGGGAGCCTGTTCAGTGCCCACCCACCCTCTGGGGGAAGAACCTTTCCCTGAGATCCAGCCTGACCCTGCCCTGACACAGCTCCAGCCCTTCCCTCGGGTACTGTCCATTCTCAAGTGACCTCAAGGTGCTGATGTTTTGCTTTGGAAGCTGAGTTGGGTGGGAGAGGGTTTCTGCTTTCCCTCAGGTCTCCCAGCCCCTCTCCCCATGCTCCAGCACCAGGAGGAACAATGTGATAAATCACTTTCATCAAGTTGAGGGTTTCACTTGACCTGCAGAGAGCAGGGGCAGGGAAGAGCAAGGAGAGCCTCCAGATGGGTGATGCTGCTCCTTCCAAGAGAAAGGGGGCCTGGACTTTGTCTCTTGAGCTGCTGGGGAGTGTTCATGGTATTTAAGGCAGCTCATTTGCCTCAAGCCTTCCCAAAACAGCTTCCACCACTGAGGCTTTGCATCTGAAGAAGCCTAACATCACAATCCTCTCGTGTGTCCCTCCATGCTGAGAATTCCAGCTTTCCATGTGGGCTGGGAGCTTGGACCTGCTTGTGCCCCCGTCCTCTCCAGTACAAAGCCAGTGGGTGACTGTGACCCCCGAGCACTAGGAGAGACCAGCAGGAAACCTGGAGACACCAAACCTTCTGATCCCAATCCAAAGGCAGAGTAGCTCAGCTGGGAGCAGGAGCTCTCCCAGGCTCTGGCTGCTTGGCTGGGCTGAGTGACTGACATTCCTCCTGGAAAAGAGATGCCTGAAGTGTGAACCAGACAAAATCTCTGCCCTTTGTGCTTTTTTATTTAAATCTATTTTTCTAACAAGTACCTTTTCTATACTTCCTATCACAGGAGATAAAACAGGGAGGAACCCTGTTTAAGTGAGGCACTTTAATTAGTTCCCTGTCACTGTCAAAGCTCTGCTCTCATATTCTGATGCAAATTTCCAGCCTTTCATTCTAAGCAATACCTCAGTTTGGCTTCAGTCTTCCAGTGATCCTTAAATGTCACATTTTCTCCCCAGTGCACCAATATTCAGAGAATCACAGAATGGTTTGGGTCAGAAGGAACCTTAAAGATCACCTCATTCCACCCCCCTGCCATGAGCAGGATATTCAGACCCTCTAATTGTCACTGATCTGCTCATCCTGCCTTGGGCTGGGTTTCTTCAGCCTCCGAGCCCAACACACACTTTTTCTACTGAACTTTTTGGCTGGGATGCTGCTCAGGCAGTGCCCTGGGAACTGGCTCTGTTCCCACCTCTCTCCCACACCATCCTGCTCCAAAAGCCATGGATCTCCCAAACACAGGTGTCTGGGAGCAAGACACCTTTGCCTGAGGCAAACAGGCCAGAGCATCCTCTGCAGTGGAGAGAGAAAACCCTAAACCACGTCCCAGCCCAGGATGGGAGCAGGGACAGGTCACTTTTCCACTTCAAGGGGCAAAGACAGAGCTCCTCATCCTTCCTAATTTCCTACCATGGTGTCTCCCATCGTCTGCCTGGAAATTCTCTCCTGCTGTCAGGTCACCAGGCCAGTTGCAAAGCCATTTTTCACACCCTTGCTAATCCAGAGGCACCTGGATGTCTCCTCTCACTGGGAAAATGCTGACAACAAAAGTGATTAGTGGGCAGCAGGGCTGTGGGTGCTGCAGACAGCACTGGCCTTTACAGTACCAGCCAAAAATTCCAGGGATTCAGCAGCAGGTCCTGGCTCTTCCCCAGACCCCCTCTGTGACCTTGGGCTCCAGCTCTGTGCTCACCTCCTCACACTGAGGCTACTGACACTTCCCACACGTGGCCATGCAGATAAATTAATTTATGTTTAGGAAATAATCCATTACAATGAGCACAAGGGCCCGTTTGGAATAAAAATGGAGGTGTTTTCCCTTGTATAAGCACTGTCCTTAGGGGAATGAAGCCAAGCAGGACTGTAATTCACTGTGCCCAGGGCTGAGCTTTTTACTAGACTTGTGCATTAGCTGAACATTCTGTCTGGGCTGAGCAAACTGAGTGGAACAGGTTGCCCAGAGAAGCTGTGGCTGCCCCATCCCTGGAAGTGTCCAAGGCCAGGCTGGAGCCACCTGGGATAGTGGAAGGTGTCCCTGCCCATGGCAGGGAGTGGGACGGGATGGTCTTCAAGGTCCCCTCCAACCCAAACCATTCTGGGATTCTATGGATTGTCCAGGGCCAGGGGATGCTCCCCAGTCAGGAGGGATTAACTGCACCTCACTCAGCTGGTTTTGTCATCTGATTGATGAAATCCACCACTCTCCAGTGATGGACCATTCATGGACCATCATTCACTTTTAAATTAAATTAAAGATTGCAGAGTGCCCTCCCCATCCCAACCACCAGCACAGGCACCCCCTGGAGCCCAGCGCTGCCCTTGCCTGTGGCTGTGTCACCCTCCCAACATCCCCACAGCATCCCAGCTCCTGGGCAAGTGGGATAACCCTGGCTTGGAAAGGGAACAAGAAATGTCCCAGCATCTCCAGCTAGCAGTGGTTTCTCCCGTGGATAAAACACCAAGGGGGGCTCAGTTCCCAGGGCAGGAGGTGTTTGCTGGAGCCCGGCACACCCTGGAGACACACAGGGAAGAGAAGCCCTGAGCTGCCTGTCAGAACTTCAGCAGTGCAGGTAATTGCTTTGTACACATCTCACCCCACACCCAATTATCAGCTCAGCTTAGTGTTTGATTTTACACGACTGCAGCCCAGCAGAGCTGCTGCCATTCCCGACTCCTCTCCCTCGTTCCTGTGGATATCACCCAGTCCCTAAATCATTTTTAATGGCTTCTCTCCTCGTGTGCCCTCCTGGCTCATTCCAGCCCCATCAGCACAAGGCAGGTTGCAGATACAGAGAAGCTGACATTTCTCTTTTGAGTAATTTGCAGTGGATTTCTTGCCCGTTTGATGTAGTCATTTTGTTCTCTGCGCTGATGTGACATTAATTATTGTTAAATATTCTTATCTGTTACACACAGTTCTGTTTAGATAAAGGTCAGTGTGTGAACCCCTGACAGTGCTCGTTGCTGCCACGCTCCAAAGCCAATTTGTCATCCTCTCCCTTCAATACCTTCAGCTTGGTTTCAGTCCATTTTTCCATTAATTCAGGCACAGGAGAGAGCCATTAAAAAATGCAGAATCTCTGAGCTGTTCATCTCGGCACTCGGACGGGGAATTATGAGCTCTGGGAGCACCAGTTGCACAGGGAGAGCAGGTATGAAAATCCAGGAGCATGAAAATCCAGTAGCAGCCTCTTGTAAGGAGCTCTATTGGC
>VXBA01001826.1:3540029-3577439 GCA_013399895.1 Serilophus lunatus | reverse complement strand
TGCTTTAATGGCAATCAGCTAAGCCTTGTGCAGCCCACAGTGCCTTCTCCCAGCCTGGTGTGCAGTGGGATAACAGCATCATCCAGAGGCCCTGGCATAGGGTGCCCAGAGAAGCTGTGGCTGCCCCATCCCTGGAAGTGTCCAAGGCCAGGTTGGAGCCACCTGGGACAGTGGGAGGTGTCCCTGCCCATGGCGGGGGGTGGGATGAGATAGGCTTTAAGGTCTTAAGAGCCCCAACCATTGTGAGATTTGTGATTCTATGCTAAGCCCACACCACCCTCTCTTGGCAGAGGACAAGAAGGGCAAGCTCAAGTCATCAACATCAAACTTCCCAGAACGGAAGCACGTGGATCCAACTTCCCAAAGTCCTGGACCCACAGGAGCCCACTGACAGTGAGTGAAACCTGCCCCTGCATCTGCTCTGTTTTGCTTTTTTCTCCCTCTGGCCACGTAATCCCCACCCTGGTGTGTGCTTCCCATGTGAGGTGGGGATCACTCCAGCACCCCCTGTCCCTGCCTGCCCTGGGAGCCCTCCACAGAAGATCAGGAGCAGGGCTGTGGGGGTTTGGCAGCCCTTGGGAAGCAGCCTGTGACCTTGGGTGGCTCTCCCAGGGGACAAGGTGGTCATACAATCTTCCAGGGACACACAACACTAACAACAGACCTCTGGACACTCAGTGTGTCCCAGCAGGGGCCACGGAACTGCCACAACCCCTGGCACAATCCCTGGCTCATCTTACACCAGCACAGGGAGCAGGGCTGGCAGCCCCCAGGCCCTGAGCAAACCTGTGCTGCTCTTTTCTGGCTCCATCCAGCAACATCCTGTGCTCCAAGCACACAGAAAGCCCTAATTCCAGCCAGGGAACCCTTCAGATACTGAAACTGGAGGCCATGCCAAGCGAGTGTGAGCGAGGACTTTGGAGCAGAAGGGGGGAGGAAAGGGGATGAAAAGGAGCTGAGCCCACAGACCAAGACAGTGACAAGGAGCAGGGGGGAGATGCAGGGGGTTGGCAGGAGGCTCCAGGACAAGGTTAATACAAGGCTCAGGTGGCTGGAAAGGTGGATTTTGCTGCACGAGGAGAGAAGGATGCAAAGGTGGATTCAGTGTGACTGAAGTACCACACCATGAATCATGTGCTCTTTCCAGCACTTGGCAAATGGAAGAACATTTGATTCTTTATTCAAAGTGACATTTAATTTTGCATTGTGCTAAATCATTCTGTGATTTTAAATAAAAGAGAATAAACTCCTAAACTCATCCCCCTCTCAGTAAAACACAAAGAAATAATGCATTTTCTGAATGTAATCAAGTGTGGGGTTTTTTTACCTCACTGAGAATTACAGAATCATTAAGGTTGCAAAGGACCTCTATGATAATTGAGTCCAACATTAACCCAGCACTGCCAAGCCCATCACTGAACCATGTCCCTGAGCACCACATCCACATCATGTTTTTTGAGCACTCCCAGGAATGGTGACCCCACCACTGCCCTGGGCAGTCTGTTCCAGTGCTTGACCACCCTTTCCACAAAAAGATTTTCCCTATTATTCAGTCTAAACCTTCCCTGGAGCAAGTTTCCTCTTATCCTGTTGCTTGGGAGAAGAGACTAACCCCAGCTCCATCCTCCAGTCAGGGAGCTGGAGAGAGAGAAGGTCCCCCATGGGCTCCTTCTCTCCACCCTAAACAATCATCTCAGGCAGCACAACCACAAATAAACTCCAGAACCAATGGATATTCACATCCCAGGTCCTCAGCTCAGCTCCTCGAGTGCCAGAGGAAGAAGCCACACTGCTGCCCCCCCTTTGCTAAACTGGGAGCAGGGAAGGGCGAGAGCTTCACACGCCAGGAAAGGTATGAGAAAACACAGCTCTCTCCAGCTTTGGGGACAGGGTGTCCTGCAGCTAAAAATACAGAGACAAGCCAAAAAGTCAAGGCTAGCAAGAGGCATTGGGAGGGTGCCCGAAAACAGAGGCTGTTTATTTCTGTAGCCAGTGCCTGTCCAGAGGGAGAGCTGGGCTCCACACACACTGCTGGTGTGACAGACACGCTCCTGCCAGCTGCAGGCATCCAGTTTCTGCCTCACACACAGAGCTTCCCTCTCCCCTTCCCCCAGAGCAGGCTACACCTTTCTTTCCATTATTTTCAGCTGCTGCACAAAGCAGGGGAACGTGCAGGAGCAGAGGGAAATGGCCAGGGATGGAAATCATGGATCTGGTAAAGCCTCTTGCCTTGCTGCCACAACAGGGAGCTCAGGATCCACTCCAGCCTGGCCAGAGTTTGTGGGATCCAAGGTGGAAATGTCTCCCAGAGGCTCTACCAGCAGCCTGAGTTGGGTGATGTCCAGCCTGGTGCAGAATTGGGCAGGTCTCCACCTCCCAGAGTGTTCCCACTCTAACCTCCCCAGGGCTCCTGTCCTGCTGCAGACCTGGACACCTGCCACAGGTGGGATTTGGCTCTTCCTTCATAGTGTCACAGGTCAGGACACCAACTCAGTATTGCAGGCATTTTGGGGCTGATTTGGGTTTGGGAAGGGGGGTCTGGCATCAGTCAGTGGATGGTGAGCAACTGCATTGAACATCACTTGGGTTTTCCAGTTTTTATTATCATTATTATTTACCATTAGTACTGTACTTTACTTTCAGTTATTAAACTGTTCTTATCCCAACAGGGTGGGGAGAAGAGAGGGACAGTTGAGCAATGTGGGGCTTAATCTCCAGCTGGGCTTAAAACCACAACAGCCCAGAGTTAGAAGTCCAGGGAAAGTCCTTCCCTGTGAAATGGCAGGAAGATGCAAATATTCCTGAGGGAATATTTGGCTGCCCTGGGACACTGCCTCTCACTGACCAATTCCTCTGCAGCACCTGCTGCCTGTAGAACAGTGTATACCAGTTAGACCAGTACATCCCAGTGCATAGTGGGGGTTACCAGAGCTGACCTTAGTTGAAGTTTAACTGGGATGGGATGGAAACTGTGGGCTGTAGAGCTTTCTTCTCTTCTCCTTCTCAAAGAGCTCCAAGCTTGGGAAAAATGCTGGTAAAAGCCGTGATAAAATTAAGGTTTTCTCAGCCTGATTTTGCTCCCATCTTGCTCTTAGAGAGTCTGGATAATCACAAGGACACCCAAGAAATGGAGTATGGATGAGATCCAGGGGAGAGTTGCTTGGCAGAGTCCTTTTCCCAGGAACACCTGAGAATTTTCCTTTTCCCAGGTCATGTCAGGGCCTGGAGGGTGTTGGGGGCAGCAGGAACAGGAGCCCCCTGCTCACTGTCAGCATCACCCACAACAGCAAACCCTGAGCCCCGGGGCCTCCAGAAGCTTTCAGAGGCGTGGCCATGAGCAACAAAAGGCTGAATGAGCTGTGAGGAGCAATGTATCCCCAGCCAGGGATGGACAGGGAACGGGGCTGTTCCCCAGGACATCCAGGATTTACCAATGGCCAGGCAGAAGTGATGCCAGGTGACCTGCTGGTGACCCACAAGACCCCCTTCTGTAGACACACATGTTCTTCCCACAGGGGTTGAGAACGGCAGGAGAGAAACCACCAGTGAAGTATCTCTGAGGAAGACACCAGGTCAACCCTTTCTCTTGGGCCACCTCTGCTGGAAGCCCAGGCAAGGCCAACACCTTGTACCCCCCAGTGAAGTGTCCTCTGTGGAACCCTGGGGGTGCCACAGCACTCAGGGAAGCAGGTCCTGCTGGGGTCCAAGAGAGCTCTGCCCCAAGAGGTCCCAGCTCATGCTGGAGAACTCCCAGGGCTGCACCATCCCAGGACCTGTGAGCCCACACAGCCCTTCCATCAGGGAGAACGTCCCAAGTTGTGGCTGGAGCCTCTATCTCTAGCAAAGTCACCTTGTATCACCCCACACAAATGCTGACAATCCAGAGGCTCCCCTCTCCTTCTGTTCCCCTGGAGCTGAAGCCCAATACTTCCCCTCCCCCCCAGTTCAGCTCAGGGCAGGGCTGGCAGGATCCACTGATCCATATCAGAATTTCATTTGGGTTCCAGAGCTAATGTTTGCCCAACTCTCAAGAGTGTTTGTGTGACTAATATTTGACATCCCATCCCAAAGATACTACTGACCATGCAGCTTTGGAGGGCTTCCCAGGGAATTGCAGAAATGCAGGGCTGCAGCAAGCTCAGGGCTGTGCAGCCTCCAGCCCATGGGGCTCTGCAGCACCACCAGAGCTGTGGACCAGTGGTCCATGAAATAACTACAGGAGATCAGATACAAAGCCCAATATCCACACACATCCAAGTATTTCAAGAAAGAAACAAGATGGGAGGTTTGTTTTCATGTTTTCAAGTTAAAATCATATGACCATCACAGAATCCCAGAGTGCTTTGAGTCGGAAGAGACCTCAAAGGCCATGGTGTTCCAAGACTACCCAGTCCCATTCCCTGCCCTGAGCAGGGACACCTCCCACCATCCCAGGTTGCTCAGACCTCCATCCAGCCTGGCCTTGGACACTTCCAGGGATGGGGCAGCCACAGCTTCTTTGGGCAACCTGTGCCATGACTGGAGCTGTCAGAGCTCACTCAGCTGCTGGAAACAAGAACAGTGACACCAAGATGCAGCCACTGGAACATCACAGGAGCACCACCAGGAGCCTTTGGCATGGGCTACGTGCCAGGCTGAGCCTCCCAAACAGGGCTCCTCAATTCCATTTGCCTTTCTTCATTAACCACAATGGATTTACATCTGAGACCAGCACTGAGAAAAATCAATTATCTCTCTATTTAACCTCACTGCCCTGCTGTTATTCCCTCTGTTCCATGTTTGACTCCCCTCTGACATCTGACAGAAAATTGGGCACAGTCTTCATGCTGCAGGACAAACTTCCAAGGTAAGGGAAGGATAATGCCAGTGTTTCTTCTGCAAGAGTGATTTCAGCAACAAACTACTGCAAAAATATGAAAACTCCAGACCTGTAAGTGCAGCTGTTCCCACTCAACTGCATGGATTAAAGTCCATGTCCCGCTCTGAGTTCTGACAGGAATGCTGCTGAAGCTCTTGGATAAGCAGGCACTTGATTTTCAAGGCTAGTTTGGACAGGGCTTGGAGCAACCTGGGATAGTGGAAGATGTCCCTGTCCACGGCAGGGGGGTAGAACTGGATGATCTTGAAGGTCCCTTCCAAGCCAAACCATTCTGGGATTCCAGGCACTGCATTAGAGCTAAAAGGAAGGAGCAACTGAGAGGACATGAGGCAGCAGACACAGGCCAGCGTGGCTGGAGGCAGCTCTCTGCTCACTGCAGGGCTGATGGGCCTTTCTCTCACTGCAGAGGCAGAGGCACCTCCTGGGAAAAGAGAATCCAATGAGATTTACCCATCAGGCTTCCATCAGACAGATGCTGTTGGCTCCAGGTGTTGGTGCAGAGCTGAAAGCCAGGGAAGAAAAGATCTTCAGTTCAGGAAAATTAATTTTTTTGTGCTACTTTGTTCTCCAAGAGCACATCAGATCAGGCACAGCTGGTATGGAACTGAAGGAAAGGTGACTCTGCTGCTCTGTCATCACTAAGCTTTGACACAAACCCACTAAATCCCAGTTCAGCAGCCACCTGGATGCTTGGTCATGGTGCACAGACCATGGTCCCTCAGAGTTCTGGCTGGATGGGAGGGAGGGTCTTTTCTCATCCCCATCATCACAGACACCTCTTAAGAACCCCCTCACAAAGGAGCCAGTGCTCCCAGTGCAGCCACAGGAGACTCCACAGGACCTCCCAGGGATGCCCCCACCACCCAGAGCTCACACAACTCCAGCCAGACAGAGGGATATTAATTCTGCACTAAATTGGGTGGGTTGTTGTACACAAGCAATTCCTTTTCTGTAATGAAATGGGTGTATCATCACGATTAGGCACAGTCGTTGCATCCAGCCTTTAATTAGATTTGTGTAATTAGAAATTCACTGAGTTATTTCACACAGTGGGGAAAAAACACTGCTTGGATGGGGTTATATGAGACGGAGACAGATTTCTCTGTAGCTCCCAGAGCTGACCGATAACCTGAAACAAATGACATCTTCAGTTTTGGGACCTTCACGAGCAGTGCAGAATGCTTAACATCAGGCTGATTTGCCATGGCTAAAAGGCAGAACTCGGGCAAGAACATGTGGAAAATACCATGTCCCAACAGGTATTTCATCTCCTGCAAAGATATTCACCTGCCAAGCAGCACAATGAGCCCCTGGGGCTGCACTGGAGGCACCAGCCCCAAACACCCAGCTGGGCTCCCATGGACAGAGCCAGGACATGGAACGTGCCCAAGTCACCAACTGCAGCTTGGACACAGGAGTGGGGCACTCATATCCCAAATGTCATTTGGAGAAATCCTAAGGGATCAGAAGGCTTTTGCAAAAGGCCAGGCAGGCAGATGGGGATGCAGACCCACTCGACTCGGATCCAGCTCCATCACTGCACCAGCTGGGAAGCACCAATGGGAACTATCAATCATGTTGGTGGACTGTTTATCCCAGAAAATGAAAGCTGAGGGGTGAGAGAGGCTGCTTTCCACAGGGGAAGCACCAGGTCAGACAGAAAATCATCTGCCACACAGGGAAGTTATGGGATAGCTTGGGAAGGAACTTTAAAGATCATCTCATTCCAGGCTCTGCCACGGGCAGGGTCCACAAGCCCAAGTTGTTCCAAGCCCTGCCCAACCTGGCCTGACCAGGATGCAACCAGGTGGGGACACTGAAACCCAAAGTCATTTTAATTCACCCCGGGGTAGAAAAGCTCCTCGAGGCACAGTCAGAGCAGAATGTGGACTCAGCCCATGGCACTGCAGCTCCAAACAGCTCCCTGAGCCCTTCCTTCTGTGACAGCTCTTGGCACAGCACTGCACAGGCACCTGGAATGGGCTGAGTGCTCTCTGCACCCCACACACAAAGCATTCAGGAAAGCAAGGAGAAAATGCTCTCCTGAGAGACTTGAGCCTGAGTTTTTTCCATTACACTGTTTTTACAGATGGGGAAATGAAGCAGAGACAAGAAACGGCTCCCAGACGTGGAGTTATCCACTGGGACGTGAACAGCCAGATTTACACACGGCTGCCTTACTACTCTGAGCAGTATTTGCCACCTTCTCCCACTTAAGCAGGGACAGGGTAGCACAGTCCACGCAGCAAGGCTCAGCATAAGGACCAGGGGCTGATGACCCATGCCTGCCCTTGGCTGGGTCAAGGGTGACCAAAAGGCCCAGAGCTTCTGAGAGGATAAAACCTACACTGGCTCAGCCCCAGCTGTGACGAGTTATGGCAGGATCTGGAAAAAGCTGGAAGAGATAGAAACCAGCAGCTCTAAAAGTGGAGGTGACAATGCTCCAAAAATCATGGCTTCTCCTGAAGACTTTTTTCCTTTAAACTGCTTCTCCAGGAGGTGGGCAAAGGGGGAACCAGATACACCAACAATTCCCAAGGATAAGAGCATTTGATTAAGGGGTACTTTAAAGAAGGTCCTTAGCAAACATTTGAAGGACTCTGAGACATGTTTGCAGTCCTGTCTGTAGCTAATTGAAACAAAATGTTTAATTGCACAACCAGGTGAGAGTCAAATTATGTAGTTTGTTTCCTTCCTCTTCCCCAGCTTTCCCTGAGGTTCATGGTCCCTGCTACTCAAATTTCCCCCAGTGCTGTGTGGAATGAAAGTTTCCCTCCCCAGCTGCAGGCTGGCAGTGTGGAAGTGCTGCTTTGCTTATTGCAATCACAGCCCCAAGTGACTCTTAGGAACCCTCCAACTTCTCAGGCCAATCACACACAAGCAGCACAAATTGAATTTCAAACATTGCTTGAAGCTGAACACCCCTGAGAGCTCTTCATCAAAACCACTTGATGAACAAGCTTGGGAGAAAACTCCTGTCTGGAGCAGTGGCTGGTGCAGTGCTGGAACCTGAATCCACCAGGATCTGCAGCTCCTGAGTAGCTGGGAAGAGCTGGGAATAGCTGCTCACAGTGTCTCATGACATTACAGACTGATCTGGGTTGGGAGGGACCTTAAAGATCATTTTGTCCCACCCCCTGCCCTGGGCAGGGACACCTCCCACCATCCCAGGCTGCTCCAACCTGGCCCTGGACACTCCCAGGGATGGGGCAGCCACAGCTCCTCTGGGCACCTGTGCCAGGGCCTCACTGCCCTCACAGCAACAATTCCTTCCCAATATCCCATCTAACCCTGTCCCCTGGCAGTGGGAAGCCATTCCCCCTTGTCCTGTCCCTCCATCCCTTGCCCCTCTGCAGCTCTCCTGGAGCCCCTTCAGGCATGAGAAGGGGCTCTAAGGTCTCCCTGAATCCTTCCCTTCCCCAGGTGAGCACCCCCAGCTCTCCCAGCCTGGCTCCAGAGCAGAGGAGCTCCAGCCCTTGGAGCACCTCTGTGGGTTCCTCTGGACCTGCTCCAGCAGTTCCACACCTTTCTGACATTGGGATTCCAGGGCTGGAGGCAGCACTGCAGGTGGGATCTCACAGAACAGAGGGACAGAATCCCCCCTGCCCTGCTCCCCACGCTGTGGGATCAGCCCAGGGCACGGGGCTTTCTGTGTCCCAGAGCATATCCAGCCCCTCACCCACCAGCACCCCCAAGTCCTCTTGCCCAGGGCTGCTCCCAATCCCTTCCCTGCCCACACTGTGTTTGGGATTGGGATAAGCACAATACATTCACGTCTTTCTCCTGAGAACTGGTGCCCTTTGCTCTTCAGGGCAGTACCAGCCATCTCAGGCAGCCAGCCTGTTCCAATTCCATCTGTCTTCCAAACAATCCCACCTATACCTTGTTCAGGATGTTTCCCAAGGCAAATCTCCCAATGGGAAACGAGAAATTCCAGTTTCTGAGGATGGTGGTCCTGTAATACTCCAAGAACAGGGGTAGACTAGATGGACTTAGGGCAGAAGTTCATTTTCATTTCACTTCAAAGCAGAAATCCTTCAGTTTGAGCCCAAAACCACTCATCCAAACGTGAGGTAACTGGTTTTGAATGGAGGAAAATGGACATTAATTTGAAAATAAACCAAATCACTGCTGAGAATCAGTCCCAGCACAAACCTGAGACAGACCCTGAGTTTGAATCTGTCACACCTTGGGATGAGAATTGACTGTTCATACTCAACCTTCCAAAACTCAACATTTTTATGGTGTTCAGCTACTCATCTGCTTTCCTCTGGTAAAAGCCATAAAGTATGGCTTTTAAAAAAAAAAATCCTTCATCACAGGCTGAAATTTAAACCAAAGAAATCGAATTTTCAAAATGGCCTTTGAAGTGGAACATTTTTTTCTGTTCAACACTTTTCCTGGCATATCAGTATTTTACCAAACATTTTAAAATTGATGAAAAAATGTTATAAAAAAAAATCTCATTCAGGATCTCTTCTTCCCTTACAACGATGAGTAAGGTCTGATTTACCTGGAGGTGCTAATTGGGTGGTGATTAGGAGAGGACAAGTTCTTACACCCTGTGGGACATGAAGGTTCCCAGCACAGCTCCCAGGGCATGGAATGTCATGGCCACAGGGCCACCAGAAAAGGTCTCCCCTTTCGAGAATCCTTTTATTTGTGGTTTAAGTGCACTCAGGAATTATTTTGTTTCCTCCATTTTTTGATTATTTTGTTGTTGTTGTTGCTGTGATGGAAACAAACTGACCCTGGCCATTCCCACATCTGCTGGGGGATGCTCCCTGCTCCCAGGGGTCTCCATCTCTCCCAGATTTGTCCTTGGTTTTCTTCCCAACCACAGGATCCGGATTCTGGAGCTGCTGAACACCACCCAAAGGGGATGAGCAAACTGAGGGCCCTGAGGAGCCTCAGAGCTTTGGACATGCACTGGATGCCTGAAGGGATGTCTGGGAGGGTTACTGCTCCCTAAAGGATCAAAAGGGGAGAAGAGATCAGAGGGAAGCTTTGGGAAGAAATCCTTGAAAAAATACCATTTGGATAGAGAAACCTGAAGAGGAGGAATCCCAGGGGTCAAGCACATTTCCTGCTAATTCAAACAGCCAGGACGACCAATCCACACCATTCCCAGATCTTTCCCCAGTCCTAAAACATGTTCTTCAATTTCTCCACTCAGAGACTGGATGAAGAACTTCCAAAGGGCCCCTCCTGTCTGAACTGCTCCATTACAGAGCTCAGGAAAACTGTGTTGGGATGGCAGGACTCTCCCCTTGGCCATGGGATGAGGGCAGTGCCCAGGCTGCAGCAGAGGGAATTGGACCAGCTTGGAGCTAAGTGTGGATGGCTCTGCTGAGGGGCAAAACATGCCCTGCCTCCTGAACATCCTTCTGCTGACAGCAGGTGGGAATGACAGACCTCCAAAGGAAACCTCATCCCTTCTTCCAACACACCACGAGTGCTCTGTGTAACACGAGCCCTGCTGGAGGAATTTCTGCAGCCCCTCCTCCCTTGGCTTCTGCAACTCCAAACTTTCACAAAATCCAAACCATGAGCTGCTTCCCGAGCCCTTCAGCTACGTGTGAGATAGTGCAGATGGTCAGGATTCAGGGACCTGCTGTGAATCCTCCAGGGCACCAGAGAGACTCCAGAGCTCCAAACCCAGCTCTGCACCCGGATGGTCCCAAGGAAACCCCTCTCCCCAGGGAAGGGGGGCTGTGCAAGGGGACCTGACAGTTCAGTCGGGGTCAGCAGCTGGAGCTGCTCTTGGCTGGGCTTTCCTGGCTCATTTTCCTGCTAGACACACGTGGCCTCTCCTTGCCAAGACCCAGAAGGCAAGTGGGTGCACAGAGGGGACAGTCTGAGCACACTTCAAAAGTTTGGGAGAGGCTCCCCCTTAGGAAGAACCCCAACATGAGCTTCTCTCCTGTACCAAGTATCTACCACCACTTGGAAAGGATCATCTCAGGTCCTGAGCTCTGTCCAATGCCACCCCAGGCAAGACAACAGCCCCAGCACCTTCCTCCTTGCTCTGCCAGCACCCCAATTACCCCTGAACCCCCACTTGGGGCACCTCTGCTTTGCAGGAATCCCTGTTCACTGTGGTACTTCACATGGATGAGGGCTTGGATCCTGGAAACATCATCTGGGAGTGGGAAGGGAGAGGCAGCCCCTCTGCCACCCCTGCAGGGCTAGTCTTGCTGTGTCCTCACAGAGATGGAGGGGCTGTGGATTAACAGGAATGTGTCACCACCTGCTGGGTTCTGTTTCTGCATCCAGCACATACGGAAGATCAGCTCCATGGGGTTCTGACACAATTCCCTCCTCCAGAGGAGACTGACTGCCCGCCTCTGCCTTGTCTTCAGGGGATGAAAAGGATGCTGAGGGGGTGTCCAGGTGGTCCCAGCAAGATTGGGAGGTCTAACATGGTGGTAATTAGCTTACAGAAGGTAATTACTCCCAGGGTAATTACAGGAGAAAGGCACCTTACAGGGCTGGCTCTGGAAATGGATGCTGCCAGCCAAAATCCCCTCTGGAAGTGCCCCTGCAGCACTGCTGAGACTCTCAGGCTTCAGTCACATCCACCTTCCTGGGGAGTCCTGAACCAAGAGAGAAATCCTGCCCATCTCTAGCTCTGAGGACTGTGCCCACCCTCCAAGAGCAGCAGGAAGTGCCTTCCCTCCCCCAACACCAGTGGGATTTGTGGGATCCTCCAAACAGGGCTCAGCACACACTGACCTACCCCACAAATCACCACATCACACCTTCCTGACCAGCTCTGTCCAGGAGGACAGTGGAGGAGATACAAGTATTTCCCTGATTTCAAAGAGCTTCCTCCCTGGATTGATTTAGCCCAGTTTGTCCTAAATTGACTTCTCATTCCCACCGGCTTGAGGACAGAGGGAAACAGTTTGGAAGAGTACTTCTGATTCTTGCAGCCAAGCAGATCCGTGCTGGTTAAAAAATGGTAAAGGTCTTGTTTAAAAATGGTAAAGGCAGGAATAGCAACCTGGGATTCCTCCCTCTGTCTACAGAGAGGAGGCTTTCCTTCCATCCCCCTGCTGTCCCCAGCACAGGAAGGATGTGGAACTGCTGGAGCGGGTCCAGAGGAACCCATGGAGATGTTCCAAGGGCTGGAGCTCCTCTGCCCTGGAGCCAGGCTGGGAGAGCTGGGGGTGTTCACCTGGAGAAAGTTCCAGGGAGACCTTAGAGCCCCCTCCAGGGCCTAAAGGGGCTCCAGGAGAGCTGAAAGGAACCTGGGACAAGGGATGGAGGGACAGGACATAAGGAATGACTTCCCACTGCCAGAAGGCATGGAGAGATGGGATCTTGGGCAGGAATTGTTCCCTGTGAGGACAGTGAGGCCCTGGCACAGGGTGCCCAGAGAAGCTGTGGCTGCCCCATCCCTGGAAGTGTCCAGGGCCAGGTTGGAGCAACTTGGGATAGTGGGAGGTGTCCCTGCCCGGGGCAGAGGGGTGCAATGAGATGCTCTAAGATCCCATTCTGGCATTCTGTGATTCTCTTCTGCTGTTAGGCCTGGCTAAGCAAAAACAGCTGGGGAATGCAGGTGATCCCCTGGAATTCATGGAGACGCAGGTGAGACACAGGTCAGTCACACACTTGGGCTCCACTGAAAGCCTGGCTGCTCAACAGGGTCTGTTAAATACAACCTTCCCTTCATGTTCTGCCTCTCATTTGGAGGGAGCCTCGACCCCTCTGCCAGCTGACAGATGTGAGTCTTCACCTGCAGAGGCACATCTGGACTGGGAAAGTCACATCCCCTCCAACAGCTGTGCAGAACCTCCCCCAGAATCACAGAGCTGCCCCCACCCCTCACCCACCTGGTGTCCTGCTGTCTGTGTGGCCTCTCTTCTTGGAAAAACCAACATCATCTTTCAACAAGAACAACTTTCCAGGAGACATTAAGCCCAGCCAAGTTTCTCAGCCCATCTGTTCACTGGGCACAAAGTCCCTTCTGCACAAACCCAACCCTGCAGCACAAGACTGGCTTCTTTCCTGGGGTGTATGGGCAGGAGGGATAGCAATCATGGACATACAGCTATTCCCTACTCCAACAAACAAACAAAATCATATCCAACACCTACAATGTTTCTATGGGGGTATATATTTCATTTAGTTTAAAGATGAAACAGTGGGACAATGAAAATATTAAAATCCATAGCACTCTTTCCCTGTTTTCTGGTTTAAATGCCATTTACTGGCCACATTCAAGTCATGCAATTCCAAATGTGGCAGTTCTTTGGCATCACTCTCCAGCCTTGCCATGTGGGCCTGCAAGATTTTTCTCTCTCATTCCACAAAGTAACTTCTAGTCTTTATAAATAATGGTGCCAGCACAAAACTGGACAAAAGTCCAAATGCATCAGCCATTCCTTTGTGCTGGGCTGCTCCACACATTAACCAGTGTCAGAGCAAAGAGGAGCAACTGGGGAGCACTGCTGGGCCTGGACAAACATCTGCAGCCAGTCCTGGAGCCCAGGGCTCCCAGAAGCAGGAAAGAGCAGGCAAAGGCTTCCCACTGGCACTGGCTTCTCAACTCCACCTCCCACCAGCTTCCCAACACCTCAAAATAGTCCTTATTTCCTCCCATTCATAGGAAAGATGCTTCTCACCTCACCTCTCTCATGGGAAAATGTTGCTAAATTTACCCTGGACCCCAAAGATCATCCAGTTCTAAACTTTCCTTTCACCCACCTGTGGCTGCAATGTCTCCCTAAAATCTGCAGCAGAGCAGAGGGTTCCTGGGAATTCCTGTGCCAGTCCTGTGTCCTCAGTGATGCAGAAGGGCTGTGGCAGTGCCAGACACAACTGCACCATTCCCACTCCAGCCTTGGAGGAGCTCTGCACTCTCCAAGGAGGATTTTTCCACCAGGCCAGAAATCAAATTGTGCAGAGGAGCAATTCCCTGACACCAGGAGCCTGTAGGTCCTCTGGGAGACCAGGAAAAGGCTTCAGTGAGGCTCAGGCTGGTCACTGAACACAGCCCTCAGGTGACGCTGAACCACAGAGCTGGTGCCCGTGGGCTAAGTCAGAGATCTCTGGCGCTGGCTGTGCCACCTCCCTGGCTGCAAGTGGAGATGCCAACTGTAAAGCAAGAGGAACAGAAGGTTTGGGGGGCAGAGGAGCCTGGCAGGAAGGTGGGGATGGGGGAGCTGAGCATTCAGGGGGTGGCAGGAGCAGAGCAGCACATCAGGACAATGCTTTTCTAAGCAGCCCCCAAAACTAAGCACTTCCCAAGGGCACAGGGAACTGTGAGGTTTTGTCCCAGGGACCCAGACTGGTCCAAGAGGGCAGCTCTGAGTGCAGAGGGGAAGCCTAAAGACCTTCCTTTCCCCTCATTCTTCTTCAACACCCTCCTGAGGGACAGTGGAGGGGCAGCTCCAATCTCTCCACTCTGAGCAGGGACAGGATCCAGGGAAGGGCTGGAGCTGAGTCAGGGGAGGGTCAGGTTGGATCTCATGGAAATGTTTTTCACCCAGGGGTAGTTGGGCACTGAACAGGCTCCCCAGGGCACTGGGCACAGCACCAAGCCTGCCTGAGTTCAAGAAGTGTTTGGACAACACTCAGGGTGGGATTGTTGGGGTGTCCTGTGCAGGATTTCGATTTGATGACCCTGACAGGTCCCTTTAAAGTGATCACATTCTATGATTATAAAACTACAGGCTGAGATTCCAGCTCCCAAATCCACAGCTGTACCTCCTTCTTCCTCTCCCGTGGCAAGCAGTGAGTGACCCTGTGAGGTCCTGCTGCCTTTAATCTCCTCCAAACTCAGGTGCCTCACACCCACCCAGGCAGGATTCAGCTCCTAAACCTACAACCTCTCAACTCTCCTCATCTTTAAACAGTTTTAAAAGCAGCTCAGCACTTCAGATCCCTGAAATGGAACCACACTGTACCTTATCAAGGGGTGAGAGCAAGAAGCATCACACCCCCTTGCCCAGGATGCTGGAGAGGGGCATCAACCCAGGAATCTCTCCAGAAACAAGTGACCTCCCCTTTTTACCCAATGGTGAAAGGATCCAACTCAAATCCTGCCTCCAGCAGCGCAATATCTTTGTTTCCATCCACCCCAGACCTACACCTCAAATCCACACATAAGGGAAGAAGCAAAGGACATGTTCCTACAAGTTACTCCCTGTTCTGGATGGAGGGTGAGGCACCAGAGGAAAGGGTTTGGAGGCTTGAAGGAGGCACTGAAAGAAATCTCTGAGCACATGGCTCAGGTGAGAGTCACCTGCAGTACCTGAGGGAAACTGTGGTGCCTCCACACTGGGACTGCTCCTGAAATTCCATGAGGAGTCTGAGGACTCCACTTGCAAGCACTGGCCCTTCCAAATGTGAATCCGTCTGAAGAATCAGAACCCCGAAGCAACGATGGTTTCTTTTCTCAGCTACTTTCCAGAGTGAAAAATCTGGAATAGCTCAAGACAGCACTGTGCTTATCCCATTCCCAAACTGGGGAGGGTCCAGTCTGAATCTGAATCTGCTGAGAGCTCCAAGATTCCAGGCTTGGAGACAACAGCCTCTCAGATTTTATATTTGAGATAGTCACTAACATTTTGTCTTTCCTGCAAGAGCAGGTTTGATGCAGTGACTCCTCAGGCAGCTCTAGGTATACAGCCGTCACTCACTTTGGTTCCAAAGTCCTTGCCCAGCATCCAGCTGCTTTTCCACAATCCAGTGCTGGGCTGTGCCCTGGAGGACAGCAAAGCCCAGCCCTCCCACAGCTTCCTCAATATACTGAATTAATTGGAATCTTGAATTTATGAGGGTAGAGCCAATTAGCTCAACTTGACCCAGATGCTTCAAGCAAGATTTTTCTTATATATTGGAGCTCGTTATCACACAAATTCATCTTGGTGCCAGGTAAAGAATGAGCTGTCCCAGAGCAGCTGTGACTCCACGACCTCTGGGATGCATTTTCATCCTTTCTGTGGGTGCCAACGTGCTCAGCAGCAAATGGCCAAGGAGGAGAGCCCAGCCTTGTGTGTGCAGCACTCAGGAGCTCCTCCAGCCAGGAATGTCCTCTGTGTCTCCTCTGCTTGTTGATAAAATTGTCCACTCCTCACCTTTTTCCATCCCACCTGCTCCAGGTGGGACTTCCTCAGGACAGGACCTGGAGTTGACCAAAATTCCTTTTCTGGCCACATTCAATCTGCAGACAGAAAGGCCAGGCTGGACAGGGCTTGGAGCAACCTGGCCCACTGGAAGGTGTCCCTGGGGTGGAATGAGACGAGGTTTAAGTTCCTTCCCAACCCAAACCATTCCATGATTCTATGAAGGAATAGTCCTGCTCTGTCCTTTTTCACTGGAGAGTGAAGCAGCTGCAGTAAATGATGCAGGTCAGAGGAAGCACAAGTCACTGCAGCAACCTCAGCAACTGGGCTTTTAGAAAAATGAAAGAATCCTCAACAAAACTTTCCATTTTCCTGAAGGAAAATGTACTATTAGAGGGTTATTTTTTTTTTTCAAATTGAAAATGTGAAAGAAAAAAGGTCTGATTTTTTTTTTAACCAGTATTTCAAAGTGTCAAAATAAGCACAAAAAATAACCCCCATTTTTATGTGTCATTTTATTGACATTCCCATGAATGGTGCTGCAAAACCTCTCACTGAAGTGGAAACCACTAAATTCTCCACATTTGTTTTTATTCTGTGAGTACTCCTTTCAGTCTGTCAGATGTTCCTGTCAAAGTGTCAGATACTGAAGCATTAGAATCTCTTCCAGACAATTTCCCAGTTCCAGGATCCTTCCACAGACACCAGTGGGGGGCTGCTCATCACACCTTCCAGCAGCAGCTCAGGACACTGCTCTGTCCTGTGTGGGGTGAAGGGGAAGGAGATGCCTTCAAAGGGATCCAGCAGAGATCAGAACAAAGGTCCATCTCCACACTAGAGGACATTCAGCCTCCAAATTCCTCTCTGCAGGTCCAGCCAGTTTGGTTTGTAATGACTGAGACCCACAAGCCCCATTGCTGGGTCATGACAAGGAGGTGTCACAGCCACAGGGTCACAGAATGATTTAGGTTGGAAAAGACCTCTAAGACCATTCCCCCAGCACTGCCAAGGCCACCACTAACCCATGTCCCCAAGTGCCACATCCACAGGGCTTTCAAATCCCTCCAGGGATGGGGACCCCACCCCTGCCCTGGGCAGCTGTGCCAGTGCCTGACCACCCTTTCAGTGAAAATATCTGCCCTAATATCCAATTTAAACCTCCCCTAGTGCAACTTGAGGCTCTTGACACATTGCTTCTTCCTTGGAAGAAGAGTCTGACCCCACCTGGATCCTGTCAGGGAGCTGCAGAGAACCCCCAGGAGGTGTCACATCACTTCAATCCAGTTGGCAGCTTGGAATAGGGATAACCCCTCATCACAGGCCTTGGATGCTTCACATCCCCTCCCAGGGCTTCCCACATCACCCCAAGACTGGACACATCTTGTGCCCTCCTTGGAACAGCACCCAGCACATGGGACCTCCCTGGGATGGTGTCTCTCAAAGTCACACAAGAACCCTGCAAGTGCCCAGGGCCAGGCTGGACAGGGCTTGGAGCAACCTGGGATAGTGGAAGGTGTCCCTGCCCATGTGGAACAAGATGGTCTTTAAGGTCCCTTCCAACCAAGAAGATTGGGATTCTCTAACTCCAAGGTACAACTCCTGCAGGGCTGGATGGGTTTTTCCCTGCTCACTAAACACAAAGACAAGATAGAGCAAAATAAATGCAGTCACTGAATAAGCACTCACTCCTGAGAAGTGTTATGTAAGCAACCATGAACCCTCCTGCCTACCTTGGAGTGAAAAAATGGGTTGGATTTTATTCATCTTTCCCTGACATTCCCTTATTCTCACCACCAGGCCTAATGAACGCAATTAAAGCTAAAAGTCCTTATTTCTTTCCCTTCTGAACAGGTTCAATTTATTCTCCCTTTTAAAGCCCTGGAACCGAGCCGTGACTGAAGTCACAACTTGCACAAGCAGAACTGGATACACAGGGACAAACCCTGAGCCTGAGCCGCTGTTCCTCCAGGATTCCCAAACACACAGCCTCGGAGATCAGGGAGACGGAGGGGGGCTGTGCACAAAGCTACAAAAATAAAAGTTAAATGCTATGTTGGGCCAAGAAGAAAGCAAACTCCCAGGGGAATGGCTCTCTCTGCCTCTATTAGTTTCAGGAGCTGAGGTACTTCCCACAAGCCACTAATGCAGCCAGACTGGGAGGGCAGGGGGGGAGCCCAGCAGCTGCTGGGCAAACTTTGGCAGCATTTTTCATGAGGTCCCAATTTTCCCTGCTGCCTGGGATTCACTCTGCTCCATGGATTTGTTTTCCTTCTTCCTCCTCACCTCTCTCTGCTCATTATATCACAACCCAAAATCTGGCTACCAACAAAGAGCCTTCACAAGCCCGTCACGACCAGGCAGCAGCAAGTTTATTGTTCTGCTCCTGAGTAAAGAAGCAGGAGAGCACATCGTGCATCCCCCAGGGGATGGGGGACAAAGGGCAGGGTTAGATGGGATATTGGGAAGGAACTGTTCCCTGTGAGGGTGGGCAGGCTCTGGCACAGGGTGCCCAGAGAAGCTGTGGCTGCCCCATCCCTGCCAGTGTCCAAGGCCAGGCTGGAGCCTCCTGGGACAGTGGGAGGTGTCCCTGCCCAGGGCAGGGGGTGGGATGGGATGGTGTTTAAAGTCCCATCCAACCCAAACCATTCTGGGATTCCATGATCACCAGTGCCAAATGTCCTGCTTTTACCAGCTAGACACAGGGTTATGTTGACTTCTCCTGGTCAGGATGAGCCCAAAACAGCTGACAGGCTGGGAAACACCCAGACTGGCTCACATGGAAGAACACCCTCAGGAATTACCTTCCAAGGTTTCACCATGGGCCATGGGAAAGATGGACAAAGTTTCTCGTGATACTCCCCAGCAAGGATCACAGGATCAGAGAATATCCTGAGTTGGGAGGGATCCATCAGGATCACCCAGTCCAACCCCTGGCCCTGCACAGACACCCCAACAATCCCACCCTGTCCCTCAGTGTTGTCCAAACCCTCCTGGAGCTCTGGCAGCCTTGGGGCCGTGCCCAAACCCTGGGGAGCCTGTTCAGTGCCCACCCACCCTCTGGGGGAAGAACCTTTCCCTGGGATCCAGCCTGACCCTGCCCTGGCACAGCTAAGGGATGCAGGGACCCAAACCCCACACACACCCCCTGTGCCCCCCCCACCAGCCCTTCCCACACTGATGAGCCCCCAGTTAAGCACTGAGAGGTCCCACACTCCACCCAGCCCTCCAAGGCAGAGTATGCCTGAGCTCAGTCCCCCCCTGGCTGAGTTCCAGCCTCCAGACGTGCCTGTGGACACTGCTCAGGAATTACACACTTCATCTTCTGTCATTTTCTCCCCCTGAGGAAGCAAGCCTCTAAATTGAATTATCACAAAGAAATCAATTCCAGATCAAACCCCTGTGAAATTATAATTGCTTTAATGATCTGCAGGCTGGAATAGACAGGGCCCAGGGAAGGCATCACACACTTTCCCTCTCCAGTTCACAAGGCTCCTCTAGGAATCAGCCTTTGTTCACAGGGAGCATTAGTGTTTTCTAATCATGTATTAATTTAATCTACTATTAATTTTCAATTATTGTTATTACACAGGAACTTCCTTTTTTCCCAAATGTGTCTGCTGTGTAAGATGCTGAATTCCAAACAGCTCTGTGATGAGCTGACAGGCAGCTTAGCCTTTAATAAGGGGGGGGGGAACACCTTTAACAACCAATTTTGATGAAGACATTCCAACCAAACAAAAATATATTCAAAAAAAAAAGACACAGAGAAACCTTTCTGACTCATCTGAAAATGCTCCCAGCAGCCTGTTTAGCCTAAAGGCTTAAATCGCTCAGGTACAGCCTGTCTGTGGAGATTTTCATTAGAATTGACATTTTGACAACTGCAAAAAAACTCTGCAACAACCCCCCCTCACAACATGATGGGCAGTTTAAAAATAATTATCAACCACAGGACAAAGACACTCAGGGAGATGAAGCTTCACTAAGCTCCCTCCTCCCTAAAGATGTGTGTGAATGTGAAATTAAGAAAAATAATCAACTATTCTTCCTTGGTTAACTGTAGATGCAGTAATAGCTCTGGATTTTCAGCATTACACATAAGCAGGAGCAGACGGGACACTGGGCAGAGCTGGTGTGGATGGACACAAAAGTGTCTATGAATGTGCAGGCATTTAATTCTTGAATTTCACATTCCAGAGACCCTGCTCACCACAAAGCTGCTGGCACTGAGCATTGCCCCCCTTTCCTGTGGAAAACATCCAAGGTGCCCAAGGGAAGAGGAGGTACCTGGGGAACACAGCACATGTCAAACCCCATGGGTTGGGGTTGTCCTGCCTTTTGCAGGGATGCTGGGGGAATGCAGAATTCCTGCCCGTGGACTGGGGGCCAATCTGCACTGCCTTGGCAGACAATCCTTAAATTTTTCATAAATAGCTGGATTTGTATCCAAGATCCAGTAACCCAGTGAGAGGCATTCCAAAGGCTTCAATAGCTTTGGAGCAGAGGGACTCACACACTTCCAGTGCAGCCAAAACAAGGAATTAAACAATCCTGGGAAACAAAGGCTTGGGGAGTGCCATTGCCTCTGCTGGTCCAACATGGAGTGGGATAAGCCCATCCCAGTGGAGACCAAGGAGCACCAGAGGGACAAGCAGAGGGGCTGCACAAACCCCATGGAACAGCCAACCCACAGCCCAGGCCTGGGTGCCCACCTTCATCTCCAGCTTCTCCCAGCCCAGGGAGGGGACAAAACTGGGAAGCCCACAAATCTGAGGCACATGGAGCAGCCCAGAAACATGTAGCTGTCCAACTCCCTGAAATACCTGGTCTAACTTCCCGCAAGGAAACCTGTGGACAAGTCTGAAGAGGAGGAAGAACGGGAGGAATCTAATTTTTTTTGCAAGAATAATGAAGTATTAAGGCTACTTCATGAGGTCAAGAAGGTTTCCTTTGAGCTGTGTGGTCCAGCTTTATTGTCAATATTCTTGCCCCACAAAAGCCTTATTTATCAGAGAGCTCCATTTTTCTATTACTCTACATCCAAGCAGTGCAGTGAAACCAGAATTACCAGAATATCAGCAAGCCAGGTTCACCTCATCAGCTGTAAAACCATGAAAAAGCTACAAAGTGAATAAAACCTTCTTGTTTCAAGGAAATCCCTTGTTCTGTGTAACATCCCTGGCTCCCCGGCTCAGCATGACCTGATAGCAGCTGGGTTTGGCTCTGCCAGGACACAACAGGAGGTTGGGGACGAGCACAGGGCTCCCCAGCCTGTCCAACACCCAAAACACAGCCAGGGCAAGTGAACAGCAGTGCAGGTTCTCCCTCCCACAGAGCAGGCAGCAAGGGATGGAGACAGCAGAGTCTCCCTGGAATACCAAGAAGTCTTGTCCAGCCGCTCCAGAACAGCAGGGAGAGAGCAGTGACACATCTGGTCAGACTGGAGGAGATGCCACCACCAAGATCAAGAACTCGGCAAGTTTTAAAGACCAACTGGACTGCCAGAGAGAGAGAGAGGCAACAACTCGAGACATCTTCAAAACCTGGGACCTTCCAGCACCTTCCAGTGCCTGAAGGGGCTCCAAGGGAACTGGGACAAGGACCAGGAGTGGCAGGACAAAGGGAATTGCTTCACAGTGACAGAAAGCAGGATTAGGGTGGATATTAGGAAGGAATCCTTCCCCGTGAGGGTGGGCAGGCCCTGGCACAGGGTGCCCAGAGAAGCTGTGGCTGCCTCATCCCTGGGAGTGTCCAAGGCCAGGCTGGAGCCACCTGGGACAGTGGGAGATGTCCCTTCCCAGGGCAGGGGGTGGCACTGGATAAGTTTTAAGGTCCCTTTGAAGCCAAAGCATCCTGTGATCCCCTCCTGGACAGAGAGCTGGGAGCAGGGAGACCAGGAGTGCCCAGAAAGTGTGAGAGGCCTTCACCCCAAAGCACAGAGCCCATGGCTGAGGGCACCCCTTCCATGAAACCCCAGAGCTCCCCAGACTCCAGTTATGAATTTTTTTTAATCCTTTTCCCTTTGCTGCCTTTCTATTGCTGATCTTGGAGAGGTTAATGAGTATACAGTACATAAAAATTAAAAAGCACTCTCAAGAGAGGAGCCATAAAGGATTTCATTGGCTTTTGGGGTCTAAAACAGAATATAATTAAAATAAAAGAAATTCTCATCCTTCAGCAGATGCGAAGGTGCAGCACATTGTAAAGAGACCAGAAGGAATCTGGAATTACAGCACAAGTCTCTCCAAAAATGCAGCACAGCTCCCACCACCTTCCAAGATCTGCCAGAGTTTATTATTGGCTTCTTGACCCCTGGGGCTCCCAAGTTCAAGCATCATGAAATCCTGAGGTTTTTGAGGTGTTTTTTCCCCCCCCTAAACCTGCTGCTGGCCATCTTGCTGATAGAGCTGCAGGAATAAATCTTGAAAACAACATCCCTGGAGAAGTTCTGGCAGCAAAAGGTAGAGAGGAAAGAAAAGTGCAACACTCAAAAAAATAATACAGAATTTGAAATCATGAGACCACTTGTTATTTGGGGGAAATTTATCTTGGGACAGAAAAGGGTAACAAAAACTGGCAAGAATGTAAAGATGTGTCTATGGAGAGCAAAAGTTTAATGAAAATGTTTTACTCAGGGAATATCACAAGTAGGAAGAATGTTTTTTTGATTCAACTTTTTAGCTGGTTCTGCCAATTTATTGCCTTCAGGACTATGAAATTCCACCCCAGGGATTGTGCAACAGTGACAGGATAGTCCTGCTGAAGTATCACCCCCACTTCTGAGCCCTCCTCAATTTCCACCACTCAGTCACCATGAAAACATCACATTTCTCCCCTTTTACAAGGCAAAAAATGGGAGTTCTCCCACCTCCTGAGCCCCTTTCCAAGGAGGACAAGGTGCCACACACAGCCACCAGCACTGGCAGCTTCAGCCTGGGCTGGGGGAGCTCCTTTCTGTCCCTGCAACACAGAAAAATTGAAAGTTTGGACAAATTGCTCAGGCTGGCACTTTTTTGCCTTCCTTTAAACCAAGTAACTCAGCTAATCTGCACATAATCCCACCACCCCAGAGGCCCTGCTGCCATCAGTCAGGAACAATTCCCACTCCAAGGGACAAATAGATCCCACTGACAACATCCAGTGTCACATTCTTGTCTAAGGCAGTCTCAGGCTCTGCTAAACAGACAGGAGACACCTTGTTTGGAGCATTATTTCAAGGATGGCCAGATCTGAGCTGCCCTCAAAGGAACAGGCTGGTTTTTCAGGGTCATGTTTTATACATGACCCAGCACTGCAGCTTCTGGAGCACATGGCTTTGAAGAGTTATTGTTTATGAATGTGGGATTTTAATAAAGCAGAGCAAGCAGGGGCTGCAGGATTCCCATTTCTTGTGGCATTCCCATATGATTTCAGATCAAAATAATCCACCTGTGCATGGAGGGAAATCAAAGCAAAGCCGTGGTGGCAGGAGAGGGGCAGCCAGGGTAACTCTGCCCAGCACTATGGATCAACTATTTCTTTTTCTCACAGGATATTCTGTGATTTTGAGCTGGAAGGGACCCACAAGGATCACCCAGTCCAACCCCTGGCCCTGCACAGACACCCCAACAATCCCACCCTGTCCCTGAGTGTTGTCCAAACCCTCCTGGAGCTCTGGCAGCCTTGGGGCCCTCACCAAACCCTGGGGAGCCTGTTCAGTGCCCACCCACCCTCTGGGGGAAGAACCTTTCCCTGGGATCCAGCCTGCCCCTGCCCTGGCACAGCTCCAGCCCTTCCCTCAGGTCCTGTCACTGTCACAGGGAGCAGAGATTGGAGCTGCCCCTTCTCTGCCCCTCAGGAGAGCCATGGACAGCACCGAGGTCTCCCCTCAGTCTCCTCCAGGGAGAACAAACCAAGTGTTTTTGACACTACAAGTTAATGGAGACAACCCCACTGAAGGGCTGGAGTTGGAAAAGTGCCTCCTGAGCTCTGACCATGCAGGTTTGCTCCTCAGTCAGCTCCAGGGATGTGTTCAGCTCCAAGGGAGAGCCCAAAGGGAGCCCCAGGGGCAGTTGCATCCCAATTCCCACCCAGCCTTGCCTCAGTTGAACAAGGAGCATTTAGGACAGAGAACAGCCACAGGTGGTTAATAAATTCCTCTCAGAAACAGGCTGGAGGCACAGGGGGTGGCTGGCAGGGTCAGGGACAGAGTTTGGGCTTCTGGCAGTCCTAGGACCTGTACAGCCCTTGTGGCTCTTCCTGAAATATGTGTTTGTCATGGAAATTACTCCACCAGCTCCAGCAGAGGACTGACTTAATTCTAGTCCTAACAATTCTGCCAGGCAATTCTGCCTAACAATTTTGCCAGGCAAAGCCATGGTCACTTGTCCATGGAGACAGGCCCTGGTGAATGCACAGGCCCACCAAAATCCTCTTTGCCTCCAAACTTCCACAAGGAAAAACCTCCTCAGAGCACCTGAACTGGGCCTATCTTCTCCCATCTGAGTTCACATCACATTAATAAAGGCTTTGCCAAGCTGCTGGGAGGCTCAGCTGACATCACTCCCCAAAAGAACAAACTCCACCCAAACCTTTCTCCAAAGGAATTACTGCCATGAAAATGTCCAAGATAGTAATTTCACTTCTGATGTAAATGCAGAGCAGGAACCAGCATTCTTCCTCCCTTATTTATTCTTCAGAAACAAGGAGTTTATACACTGGTTTTAAAATCAAGCCAGGAAAACACTGCAAAATACTTGAGTAACTCTGTTTGCTTCATAACCAGAAGAGCTGAGAGACACCCAACAGCTCAGGGGACCCCAGTTCTGAGCTCACCTAACCCAGAGCACAACAGATTTAAACCCTGCTCTGCTGTCTGCCTGTTTTAAACCACCCCTGTCCCCACTCAATCTCTGCTCCCCTTCTGGCCGAAAGGAACTGAACAGATTTCCCAGTGGGACTCCTGACTCACCAGCACATTTTCTTTTTAAAGGTCAAAATAAATATGTTGTGACAACAGGGATTTCATTAGTTTCCTCTTAGTTTCAGTTGATCAGCAGGGATTTAAGAGATTGGTTGCACTCTGGAGCTTCCCTAACAAGGCACTGTTCATCTTATTTAGGAAGAAGGGAAGGAGCAGCCATGGGAAACATCTCATCCCTGGATTTCCTGCTGAGCACAGCAACAGAGCAATTAGCAAGGTGGGCTCTCCAGCACAGACATCTGTACTGAGGTGTCCTCACACCCTCCCTTCACAATTTACACACTGAGAACCAGGATTCCACAGAGTTCTCACAGAACAGAACAATTTCCAATCACTCCAATTTCCCTTCAAATGCTCCAGTACTGTTCTTTTCCATGAAACTTGGTGCAACTCTGAGTCCATTTCTTCCCTCTGGAAGCCTGGTACAACTCATTCCAAGACCAACATCCCCAAATCCATAGACAATCCCAGCCAAATCAGCCTCGCCTGCTCCACCTCCCAAAATTTACTGCTCTAAACTATCTTAGCCATCTAAATCATGTCACTGAGTTCATCATCCAACCTATCCTTAAACACAGGGATGGTGACTCCACCACCTCCCTGGGAAGCCCATTCCAATGGGAGCTCACTCTCTCTGTGAAAAAGTTCCTCCTGATATCCAACCTAAACCTCCCCTGTCACAGCCTAAGTCTGTGTCCTCTCGTCCTGTCACTGGGAGCCTGAGAGAAGAGACCGAGCCAGCCTGACTCCAACCTCCTTTCAGGGAGTTATAGACAGCAATAATATTCATCCAGCTGCTTCAGCCAAAACGTCCCATCCCATTTGGAGTCTCCTGGGAGGCTGGCAGTGCTCTAAACAACCACTCCTTTGCTGAAGGAGCAGCTCTGGGTGATGTTCTTTTGCAGATGTGGGTCATTTGCCAAAGGAGGAGGTGGCAGGTGGAGCCCTTCTTTCCTTTCAGATGTTTCTTGATAGACTTGTGGAACAGGCAGAGCAGTTTCAATGACAGAAGTATCTTCTACCCTGCACATATATCCCCCTAATCTGCTCTGATCCTCCTCTGCCACTGCTCCAAGCATGGCCAATTCCAACATTACCTCAGCCAAGGAAAAATAATTTGGGTAGCAAAGCCAGTTCCTCTTCAGCTTTAAAAACCCCCCTAAACCCTCTGTTTATCTGTTTTTAATGAATGCTTAGAGACCTATTTTCAAGTTTTGCTTCAACAAAACTCCTTCTGTGAGATTCAAAGTTCTTCCATCACCACAGAATTCCAGGACAGAAGACAAAGCAATTCCCCAACATTCACAACTCAGCCAGCCTGGTTCAGGTCCCATATTTCATGGGCTGGAGTCAAACTGAGGAGGTCAGAGGACCCTGATGAGTGGGTAGATTGGTTCCAGCCCAACAGAGTGACTTCCAGAGGACCAAACACATCTGGATCTGAGGCCACATCCATGGAGCAAAGCAAGACTTTCAAGTGCTTTAGAAGGTGTTAGAGCAGGCCCCTAACTTGCTCCTGGGCAAGACAGATTGTCTGTTTCCAACTCATTTTATCCTCCACCACTGCCAGAGTCAGAGGAGGTCAAGAAATTCCAGAACAGGATTGGCTGGGAAGGGAGGAAAGGGGAGGGAGAACTATTTGCATCATAAGAAACACAGCCCCAGAAACACAGGCTTCAGAGATTAGGAAACAGGCTTTTTAGGCAGAGCAAAGCAAGAGGCAGCTGCTGGAAGAAGGGCAGGGAAGCATTTAGTATTTCCAACTGCAAGGCTGATCTGATCCGACACTGCATCAGCCCTGGATGCACAGCTCTGCTGAATGTGCCATCACTGCAGCTCATTGTCACAAACATGAAGCACATGATAAAGCCAACAAACTTCACCTGCACACACAGCCCCTCTGGGCTCTTCCCTCAGGACATTCCTGAGGGAGCCAGCATGTGAATTTGGTGATCCTCCCTCCCTGGCTGCAGGAAGGAGATGCTGTCAAGTTTAGTCTCCATAAAGAAGCAACTACACATCTGACCTACATAGAGTGCACAGATGTGAGGAGCCTCACACAGCACTCGGTAGATTATTTTTTTTTAATGCAACAACATTAAACACCACCTGCTTTGCCTGGGAATGTGCAGGAACAAGAGGCAGCTGGGCACAGGAACGCTGCACCAGGATTCGCAGGGAGCTCAAGAGCAGCATGTCCATCTTTTTGTTTAAATACACTTGCTAAGGTTGCCCAGAGAGGTTGTGATCACCCCATCCCTGGAAGTGTTCAAGGCTGGACAGCAACCTGCCCTGGGGTGGAACAAGATGGTCTTTAAGGCCCCTTCCAACCCAACCACAGGATTTTTAAAGATGAACCCACATCTTCTGTTACCAAGATTGAAAGCCCTGTAACCTTGGGTAGGAGTGTGAAGAAGTGATGTGTCCCACCACTAGGCTCTTCATTTCAAATAAGCTGCCCACTCCTGCAGCATCCAGGAACCTGCCAAAAGTCTCAATCCATTGGACAGGTTGGGGTTGGTCTCTTCTCCCAAGTAACAAGCAACAAGACAAGAGGGAAGGGCCTCATGTTGCACCAAGGCAGGTTTAGGTTGGATACTGGGGAGAATTTCTTCAGTGAAAGGGTGTTCAAAGTGGAAGTGTTCAAAAAACACATGGAAGTGGCACTTGAGAACATGGTTTAGAGGTGAACATGGTGCTGAGTTAACAACTGGACTTCATGATCTTTCCAACCTCACTGATTCTGTGATAGTGGGTGTCTGTTGCTATAAGACAATCCCAGAATTTAGCCCTGAGACCAAAAAAAAGGAGAAATAGATGCAGCAACAGGAAACAAAATGCAGGTGCTCCCCCCAGAGCTGCTGGGGAAGGTGCTCAGAGCAGGGGCACCTCCTCCCAGGCCAAGATGAAGCTTTGCAAAAACAGCTGCCCCGAGAGGAATGTCACATGCCAGGCATGGCCCAGGGTCCAGTCCCTCCTGAGAAAGTCACCTGTGACAGGGCAAAGCCCCCATGGATGGGATGGGAATGGCAGAGAAGCATCGAGGCCCCAGACACCTCCCCAGTGAGAGCCACAGGGCAGGGCTGGGGGAGCAGAGAGCACAGGGCAGTGTCACCAACCCTAGGGATGGAACTGGCTTTAGTCCCAGCTCTGTTACTGCCCAAGGTCAGGCCCAGTCATATGCCCTCCTACCTGGTATATATTTAGAGCACAAACTCCAGAGCCTGCTTCTCCCCAGCTGCAAGCCCAGAGCTTCACTCCCATCATTCTGCATGGAAAAGTGGCAGGATTGAGATAGAAAAGTTCTTCAGGTTGTTCATATTTGTTAAAAAACAGATCTTTTTTTTTTTTCTTCATGGAGGGGACAAAAAGGAGACTCTGCAGTGGGGGAAGCCTTAGCAAGACCTTCTGGTCACCTTTAATCCTACTAGAAAACTTCCAACAAACAAAATTCAAGAATTCAGTGAAGTGGTCACAGCCCCAAGGTTGTCAGAGCTCCACAAATGTTTGGATAAGACTTCCAGGGACAGGGTGGGATTGTTGGGCTGTCTGTGCAGGGCCAGGAGTTGGACTGAATGATCCTTGGGGGTCCATTCCAGCTCAGGGTATTTTACATTTCTAATAACCTAAATTAACTGGTTTGTATCAATTCTATCAGCTTTAATCCACCTGCCAGAGATTCCCCTTTCTCATGGCTGTGAGGCTGTGAAAGGGAAATAAAAACTTGACAAATGTCACGGTAAGAAAAAGAAAATTCCAATTTATTGCTTACTTTAGTCTGGAAATTTATAAAGCAGCTGCACAAGTCCTTGTTCCCTACACTTGAGCACTATGGCAGCATCAGCCTGTTTGTTACTGACAGGGACAGCAGGTCAGCATGGGCACAAGGCATCAACTTCCACAGGTATCAGCTTCCAAAAACACTTGCTTTTAACAGTAACTCGGGGGCTGTCGAGGCTGTTTCCCATCCCAGCACAAAGCTTTGTCACTCACATCACTGTCACACCACTGCAGCCTGTGGAGATGCTCAGGAAAGCTCCCGTTCTGTTACAACCCAGGAAAGAAATCCAAATGTACTGGATTTATAGGACATGGCTGGGCTGCTTTGTCCAACTGCATTTTGCCCCAGGACATGGCACTTCCTCAGCCTGAGCAGCCTCTTAAAGCGTGGTTCATCCTCTTTTGGGGGCTTGTAAACATGCAGTATTTACTCCCCAACATGCTGTAGTTTGGCAGCCCAGATGTGCAGACTTGGGGCAAACCATAAATAACTCACCTGCCTGAGTGGGCAAAAGCCTCTGACTCGCTGAGCCAGAATCCCTTGCACCTCTCAACAAAACAGACACGTTTATGCCATGTATTTTGCTAAAATCTGCTCACTCCGAGGTCACAAACACTGTTTGTCCCCTCGAACGGGACGTGAAAAGGCACATGCCAGCAGCACTCGGAACTGGTGACAGGGAATCTGCCAATTCCCTGCAGGAGGAGCCTGGAACTAGAGGAGCTTTAAGGTCCCTTCCACCCCAAACCATTCCAGGATATGAGAAATGGTACTAAAAGCAGTGAATGCAGAGGCCACAAATCCAAATTTGTGATCACAAATCCACTCGGCTCAGGCTCTGCATCCTAAATTCTCCAGGACCTCCTCCCAGCAGGACTTTGGAACAGGGATGATGGTGCACCCTGATGATCACCCAATGACACAGACCCTCCAAGGTCAGCCTGGGAAAGAGCTTGGTGGGAGCTGTCACCTTCCAAGTGGTAACAGAACAGGAGTGTGTGCACAAAGTAGCATCAGACACAAGCTACAACATGATTTATTCAACCTTCCCCACAGTTCAGATGTAGCTCCTGGGCTTTTCCAGGCTCAATTAACCCCCTTCACTGTCTCCTGCCTCTTTTTGCTGTTCTGGGACAATTCTTCCCAGATCCCAGTGCTCAAACGGGAAAGGAAGAAAGAGCTCCAAAGGCTCCTTCTCCAAACATCCTGCCAGGCATCACCCACAGAGCCCTCCCAGCCCTTCCCCAGGGAGCAGCCAGCAGAAGGATCCCACTGCAGCAATAAGGGGAGAGAGAGTCACTTTGAAACAGGATCCTGCTCCCCCCAGATGGAGCACTGGGAGGTTCTGCCTCAAAATTAAGCCACACTTGGGCTTTTATCTTTCCTGGAATCCCTGCTGCTTTCCAGACTGGGCTGGAAGGCAAAGCCAGGAGAACTGGGAGCAGACATGGGAGCAGCTGATTTATACTTGGGCTGGAAGAGCTTTAATTCTCCCAGACCATGTTCACAGCCCATTCATTTGGGGAAAAAGAGGTAATTTAAAATATCTTTTCCAGTGTCTGCTGGCAGAACACAGATGAAGGACTGCAAGAGATGATCAATGTTTAAGCCCATTTTCAGAGTGATTTGGGGAGCTGCTGAAGATAAACATGCAACTGGGGCCCAGGAGCCAGAGGAAAAGCTGACAGAGAAATTGCTTTTTTTCCAAGGCAAACAGAAGGCAACTAATGGCTCAGTTCAGAGAGGCTGTGCTCGCTCCCCTCATAATACGAGCAGGGTGAGAGACCAAATTTAATTTCTTCCTCACAACAACTTTAATTAAAATCATCTAAGCCCTTCCTGCCTCTCTCCTGCCACGAGGTGTGGTTCTGCTCACAGGAGGAATTAGCAAACTCCAGCTTATTACCATGCCTTGCCTGGAATGCTGTTTATGCTGCAGTCAAATGGCTGGGGAACCCAACTGCAGGAAAGCACTGGCTCCTCATTAGGAGGAAAACACACAAAGCCCACCTTTGATGTGGATCAGTGGCAGGAGTCATTCCCCAGGTGCCCAAGATGCTCCACAGCATTACCTGCCCAGCACAGCCTTCCAGGCGAGCTGACCATGTTTCCCTTTGCCACCCCCGCTGTGTCCTGTGGGTGCCAAGGTGCCACCAGAGGGAAGGGATGGCCACTGGCTACAGGAGAGAGATGGACCAAGGGTATCTCAGTAGTTTTAGAACTGCCAAAAGTGTGGGGAGGTCTGTCCTGGTGAATATATGAGACTATCCAGGTCCCCAGAACAGGGAGGACGTGGAGTTCCTGGAGAGAGTCCAGAGGAACTCACGGAGATGCTCCAAGGGCTGGAGCTCCTCTGCTCTGGAGCCAGGCTGGGAGAGCTGGGGGTGCTCACCTGGAGAAGGGAAGGATCCAAGGAGATCTTAGAGCCCCTTCCCGTGCTTAGAGGGGCTCCAGGAAAGCTGGAGAGGGACTTGGGACAAGGGGTGGAGTGACAGGCCAAGGGCAATGGCTTCCCACTGCCAGAGGGCAGGGAGAAATGGGATTTTGAGAGGAAATTCCTCTCTGAGAGGGTGGGCAGGCCCTGGCACAGGGTGCCCAGAGAAGCTGTGGCTGCCCCATCCCTGGAAGTGTCCAAGGCCAGGCTGGAGCCACCTAGGAGAGTAGAAGGTGTCCCTGCCCATGGCAGGGGGTGGAATGGGCTGACATTTAAGGTCCTTTCCAAATCATTCTGTGATTCTCTCAAATCCTTCACAGATATAGGCAAAGCTTTACTCACCTGTTGACATGAGAGAGCATAAGCATTTGCACACTAAGCTGTGGATCACAAGTTAAAACATAAATAAAAAAAGTTACTAGAGGGGCTCAGGAGGATTTCTGCAGTGCTTGGAGCTCTTACCAAACTCCAGAAAGAGTTTCAGCAGCTGTAAGAGCTCCAGGCACTGCAGATTGCTGCAGCACAGTCACAAGCAATATCTATTTTCCAGCAGATACAGCTCCAGGAACAGAAACCAGAAGCTGCTGAACCACCAAACCCCCCCAGTGCTGCCCTTCAGCAGGAACACACTCAGCCAGGCCAGGCACCATCAGCTCTGCAATGTCTGTCCCACAGCAACCACTGAGGTTTTTCTAGATTTAAAAAAATTATCTCATGTTTGAGCAGCAGGCACCCGCAATCTTCTACACAGGGGCCACATCTCAGGCCAGAAGAGTCACCTTGAAGTCCTGGCAAGTCTGGGAGCAGCTGAAGGCCAGGGGAAAGGTCCTGTGAGGGCACTGACCCAGCTGACCATCACTCCACAGCCTCTGCAGCAGTTGTTACTGCGAAGCCCCACAAGGTTCAGGTCCAAACCTCTTCACTGGAACAGCCAGATCATCCTTGTTTCTTCAAGGCTGGGCTTTATCCACAAGTTAGGCTCGAGCCCTTTGTCCCTCTGCAGGAGGGCTGACAGAGCCAGCGCTCCCCACGTCCCTCTAAAGGAACCAGTCCTCTCACTAATGCACCCTGGACAGTTCCCCCCAAAAGAAGGTTTGCTAAAGACAAAAGGAAAGCATAAGATATAGGCTAATAAAAACACCAAGAGCCCAGGTGGGGAAGATCTGCAGCCACTTCCTCTGTCCCCCTTGTGTCCTTTGCCTGCCTAGTCCTGTACTCAGAATTCACACACTAAAATGAGCAGTAGGGATTCCTCAAGGAGTCTCCATTGCCACCGTTTCCACACCACCACCACTTCTGGCAGAAACTGCCTCCTCTACTTGCATATTTAAGTGCCTTAAGACCCCCAGATGAAGGATGCTCTCCCTGCAGGGAAGGTGGGACACAGCAGGAGCCACTTAATCCTGGCCCAGCAGGACATGGAGCTGCACTGCCTCAGTTACTGCTCCTGCTCATCCATTTAACCTGGCCATTCTTCTTCTGCTTGTAGTAGCAATCAGAAAATGAGTTCACATTCATTCCCACTGGGGCTGTATTTGTTGGAATTTAAGCTGTTTGCAATAGCATCAGATAAAGCAGTGGCTCTTCTCAGCACCTTTTGTTTGGTCCCATGGCTCACCACGTTCTGGTGCTGCTGCAAACATCACCTGGGAATCACTGAATTCCACAGACATAGCCCAGAGCTGCTCATCGATTTACCTCAGTCTTGTTAGGGAGGGGAAAAAAAACCAACAACAACGTGGCATTATGTTTTCTATTTTAAAACCAGACTTCTTGGAACAAATAAAAATATGACAAGTTGTGCAATATCACTGGCCAAGTCTATGGATGTTCAGTAAAGGAAACTCTCTGCTGCAGGTGCAGAGATGCTGCAGGAACAGAGCTGGGCATCCTGCTGGGCACAGCCTGCTGGGCAGCTCCAGCATCAGAGCAGAAGCAAAAGCTCAGAAGCCCTTAAATCAGTTGGGGACCATCCCTGCAAAGGCAAGGCCAAATCTTGCCTCAGAGGCTTCTCCCTGACACAACCTGCTCTACATCAGTACTTGGCTGCAACACATCCTAAGACTTGCTCTGAAAAACTTAAAATATCATCATTGGGATGTGTGAGAGCTGCAGGATCCACCTGCTTGGGAAGCAGCTCCACAGGTCCTCCTGGAGAGGGTCCATCCACTCACAGCCCTTCCTGTGGGACACCCCAGCGAGCAGAACAAACAGGAGGGTTTGTGTGCAACAGCGTTATACAAGAGCCAGAAGGATGACTCACACTGCCCTCAGAGCCCTCCCCAGGTTATCCAGGGCCATGCCAGGCATGGATAACAAGGCAGCTGGTTCTCAGGGCCAGGGGAGCCCCAGGGACACCTCCTGCCCAGGTGGCACAGCTCTGGGCCCTGCTAATGCAGCCAGCACTGCTTGGAGATGTCACATTGTGAGACAACAACTATTCTCACTTTATTGAGGCAAAGGAAGCCTTTCCAGCAGTGCCAGGATTTCACCCTTCTCCAACAAGGAGTAGCTCCCACCACCACAGACTGCAGGGAACACACTTTTCCACATCCCTGCTCCAGCATCTCCTCTTACATCCTGCACAGCACCCGCCGGCTCAGGCTCTGCAGAAGCAGCTCCTCCTGTTTGCCCACAGCCTGGAAACACCAGGATACTCCTGATTGTTTCAAGCTGCAAGAAACATGAGAAGCCCCAAGAAAAGCTTTAGATTCACTCTCTGGCTGCTCTCCAGGCAAGCCAAGGATTGCTGAAGAGGCACTAAAGGAAACAGTCTTTGCTCATGGTTACAAGCCTTGGCTTTGATGGTTCCAGCACCTTAAATCTTAAGCTAGACACAGACAGCTGTTCATTCTGCAGAACACCCACCTAAGACCATCTCTGCCCTGGTGGCTCCTCAGTTCTGCCTTTTATAAAGCACATACAATTAATTTTATATCGGAGATGGAGTTGCAGACACCTGACCTTTAATTAAATCCACACTTTCACGTTAGAACTCCCCCCCCACCCCCATGTAATATTACTCCCTTGAATTTAACAGGTACACCAGGGCTGGTGGCACAAATAAAAATAGAGCCAGTTCTCACAGAGGAAGGCAGCAGTGTTCTGTGCACAACAGCAAAATCAACTTAATCACAAATGACAACTTCTGAAAGCCTTTACTTTGGATTCATCCTTGGCATTTTTCTAGGCCAGCTTGAAAACAAAAGCTTTGTCTTCTTAAAATGCAATTGCCTGAGGCACCTCTAAAAAAAGTGACATAACTCAGGTTTGAAAAATGCCTCCTGGGTTTCAGATCCTCCTAAGAGCCTCTTTACTATTCAGCTTGATTCAGATTACCCAGATCAGCATGAACTCTGCAGAATTAGCCCCAGCTACCAGCACAGGTATAAAAAGCACATATTTAGGATTATTTTTTTTAAACTGTATGATTAAGGCTCTGCAGTGACAAAAAAGGAACTTGTTATTGATCTGAATGGTTCCTCCCTCCCTTTTCTCCAGCAAGTTTATAAACACTCTCAGATGACAGTTTATTCTGAATTTCACTCTGTTCAGCTTATTTCAGACATTTTTTTCGAGCCTGTTTTCCTTGCTGGGTGTTTTCAACCTTTCCATCACAAAACTCAAGCTGTGAAAAGAATGAGAGACTTGTTTTGGAATCAAAACTTAAGCCTAAAAATTTGATTCCTGTTTTTTCTCCCCTCCACAAACCCGCTTTATTTCAGTAATTCTGCAAGCAATGACTTTGTGCTTCTGCAAATCCAGGAGCACATCCAGAAGCAAATCCAGGAGCACATCCCTGTGCCAGGCAAGGCAGTAACTTAATGGGAAAGGGTAAGAAAGGGAAAGCTGCAATTCTTTAAGACAGACACAGCTACTTCCAGTGCCCACAATTAACATCTTGGACAAATTCAGCACGTCACAGATTTTTATATCAATAAGTCATTTTATTTGAGCAGATTCCAGTTTACTTCTACGTCTGAAAAGCCCCTATTTGGCCATCAATAAAGAACTCAAATCAAAAGAAGTTCTGTTGCTTTTATTGAATAATTTGGGACAGGGAAAGCTGAAAGCTCTCTTGGTGACAGGAACGTGTTAGAGCCTTCTTTTTCTGAATGATCAAGTCCCATCACTTATTCCACATAAACTGCTCTCTGTCAAGAGCTTTAATCTTCCCTTTTCAATCCCTAAATAAAACATCCTCCCCAAACTCGATGCCTATTATCTGCCTTTTCTAAAGGAAGTGGCTCTTAAGAGACCCACCTTGTCTGCTTTGCCATTCCCTTGAAATCTGTCAAGATAATATTGTAACTGCAAGTAAAAACCCCAGCGATGCTCCAGGGCACAGTGAACCGAAGGAGTGTCTGAACAGCCCCAGCTCCTTAAGGAAGGTTTCACACTGATCACTGAAAACAAGAGTCACCAAAAGGAATCCTGAGCAATAAACCTGCTGACGAGTAGTCACCCAGTGCAGGCAGCTCCTAAAGGAGGCTACAGGGCCACCCTGCCATGGCTTAACCAGAATTTTTTGCTCATGGCACGGGCTCCTTACCTTCCCCAAACCAGCAGTTCTTCCCTTCCCACCCCATCAGTGCGGGCTCCTCATCCCAGAGCTCTGCCACTGGCTTTGCTTGGAAACCAAGCTCTTTCCCCCATCCTTTAGAAAAAAAATAGTGCAAAGAGCCCAAATCTGAGCAAACAGCAGGACAAAGGGCAGGACAAAATGAAAGGGAAAGCACCATCTCCCCCTGAACTGCTAAAGGGAAACCAAGAGTGGAGGCACCTGTGGAAGAGCATAGCCCTTCTCCTCCTCACAGCAGGGACAATCCAGAGGTCCTGTGACACAGCCCAACCCATTCCACACCCTGACAGCTCCTCTGATGACACAGCCAAAGGAAACAGGCTCAGTCTGGGGGCTGAGATCCGCAGCAAATGCCAGGCTGGAGGCTCGGCTCCCTCAGTGCCCAGCCAAGGCTGGCACAGCCCTCGGCCACCACACGGCATTCCTTGGCACGGCAAAGACAACCGTTCCCTTAATATGAAACAAGAGAGGTTGGGGGTTTTTTTCTGGCTTTAAAAGTAAGCTCAAGTCAGTTGTGATGCCGTTGACTTCAGTCTTCTGAAAAGCCCGAGCTTCCGGAGACCTGAGCAGCCACCGGAGCGTGGGAAGGTCCCGGAGCCACAGCCCAGCCCTTCTCCATGCCAAAAACCTCCGAGAATTCCCCTCCAAGCGGGGGAGTCACCATTCCTAGAGGGATTTAAAAGACGTGCAGATGTGGCACTTGGGGACGCAGTTCAGTGTTGGACTTGGTGATCTTAGAGAGCTTTTCCACCCCCAGCGATATTAGGGTTTCGTGCCGAAGCACTGCAGCAAACACCACTGAGACGGGCCGTTCCTGCAGGTGGGCTCTCGCTCTCCAGGAGCGACTCAGGAAAATAAAGGCGCACATCTCCCCTGTTCTCCATCCCGGCAATATGTGTCTCTGGGCTCAGGCGCTGGATATTCCTCCAAAGGCACAGCCAAATCTCACTGTTTCACACCCACCAAAGCCGGGACTAAAACCTGGAGTTCCACACATCGCCTCAAGCCCCAGAATCATTTAGGGTGGAAAAGCCCTCCGAGACCTCCAAGTCCAACCCCTGCCCACCGAGCCGCACCGCCGAGCGCCGCATCCACCCGGCTTTAACAATCCCAGGGATGGCGACTCCACGGCAGAGCCTGTTCCCAAATTCCAAGCCGGGCAGAACCGAGCAGCCCGAACAGGGAGCGACAGCTCCGGTACCCCCTGAGCCCCGCATTCCGCCGCTTTTCCCGCAGCGCCGGTGTGCGGGAGCCACCGAAGTGACCGTGCGGGACCCGCGGGGCTCAGCCCCCGCTGCCGGGACCCACCGGCAGCCGCTTCCCCTCCCGCGGGCTCCGGCACCTCCGCGCTGCTCCCCCTGCCCGGGAAACGGCCAAAAACGCGCAGCGGGGCGGGCGAGAAACCAAACCGAACACGAGCGAACCAGCGGGGAAAGAGAAGATTGCAAGGGGAAGACAGAAAAACAAAGCGGCGGCAAGTCCCCGGCCGGGGGAGCGGCGGGGGAAGGGGCGGCAGCACTCACCGGGCAGGCGGGCGGCGGTGCGGGAGGCGATGGCGAGCGCACGGAGGGACCGTCCCGTCCCGGCCCGCCCCGCTCGCCCGCGGGAGCCGCGGCTCAGTCAGTGCCGGCCCCGCCCCGCGCCCCGGCTCCTTCCCGCCGCCCGTACCACGGCCCCGCACCGGGGGGGACCCGCAC